>CAEGAG010119020.1:0-64468 GCA_903067065.1 Brachyrhaphis terrabensis | reverse complement strand
GCGTGATAGATATCTAACTTATGGGTCCACTCACTGTACTTACAGCCGAGGTAGCGAAATAACTTCTAATGTCTGTCGTCCTTTTCTTTTTTTTGTGGCGACATGGTCTCGGAGACTCATAATGTCAAACTCAGAAGGAGACGCGTTCACTTTCAGCACCATGGACCAAGCTTCCGTTCCGCGTGTGGCCAGCTGGCCGCCGCCTGTTGCAGCTAATCAAAGAACGTAGATCCACGTTCTTTAACTGAAAAAACACAGGGTAGAGGCTGTTTTTCTTCAGTGCTGTCTGTTACTTTCTCAACTTTGTTGTTTCATATTTGTTTTTATTTCTTAATTGATAAAATGCTCTCAAAGTCACTCAGGGATAAGTGCCACCACTTTAAAATCAGAGTAAATAGGCACTCGTCTTTATCAAGCTAGTTCCCTGTGTGGTCGAGCTTTAACATTTCCATTTGTGCACAGCTAAGATTCAGGTACCTACTGAATACAGATCACATTTTACCAAATTCAAATGTGGCAAAGAACACCTCTAATTTTCCTTAGAAAATTGTAGCTCCCTCTATCTCAGGTAAAGTTATGTAAAAAGCTTTATAACAAATTCATCTCTTATTGCAGAAGAATAATTTGTATCCTGGTTCATATTTTAAGTAATCCACCATATTAGCGAGGTTCAAATACAAACTGGAATCATCAATGTTGAAGCAGTTCAACCGGAACAAATTCTGAGATCTTGGTCTTTCATTTTATGCAACTGATCCGTGAACAAGCTGGCATTCTGATGAAAGTGTGTATTCTTCTGTGTGTGTGTGTTTGAGTTTCTGTGTGTATTTCATCTAGCGTCAGACCTTTGAATTCCTGCTTGAAGACACAGTAAGTCAGTGAGGGCAAGAAGCAGGAAAATGGAATGATAGATGTATAGATAGAGCTCTAACTGGCTGCACCAGGCAGTCCTCTTTCTCCTCCTTCTTTTTCGTCTTCTGCTCTACTTTCAGTTTTGAAGTTAAGGCTCAGCCACTGAAGTGTAAAGAATCCACCTAACCAATCTCAGGCTGTGGCCCATCAGAGCATGAATGTTTGGTTTATGTGGATATTCTTAAAAGTGTTAGAACCCAGCCACTGCTCAGGGCCTTTTCACTGTGGGTAACATAAAAAAAAGAAAAGAACTAAACAAAAATTAAAAATTGCATTTATGGTTGTGAGAAAAATTAAAATGCATCTAGTGTACTGGTGTGTCTAAACACAAGTTCACTTCAGCTTATTCCATTTACTTATATTGAGCCAATTTATAACAAATGTTGACTTGAAGCACTTTGCAAAGAAAGTTATTTCAATTCAATCACACACACATTCTCACTGATCCTAGTTGTCAAACAGTACATTAAGATCATTCATGTATTATATGGATTGATCAAACTGAGGGAAACTGAAAATAAGGATTTTATTGACTGGAAAGCAAAATAATATAAATTAAAAGAAATAAGTGTAATTCTGTCTGTAACAACCCTTTTTGAATGAAATTTATAAAACCAATGAAACTTTCAATAAAGTCACACATAGATTTTATGTTGGTCATCTTTTGAAAAATTATCTAAAATAATGCACATGATAAAATGAAAATAGAATCTAACAGCAATAACAATGTGTTATTTCTGAACAAATTCTGAAGAAACAAAATATAAAGTCTATCTTTCCAAATCTGTTATAAATGCAAAACATGGAAACACAATAGATTTTTTTTTTTTTTTTACCCAAAATGCTTATTTTAATGAAAACAGACAAAAAAGTGAATTAATCTTGCAAGTGTTGACAACAAAAAACATATCGACTGCTATGGTTTTGTTCGCTTCATATGTTTTCTTCATTTTAAACTATAATCTCTGAGTTATTCATACTGACAATATTCTTACAGAACATTGATAATAAACTGCTGGTGATAAAAATAAAAAATTTTCAGTGCTATCAAATGACTGCTGAATATGTCCCAATATGACACCCTTTAACTCCAAAATAAAACGTTTGGCACACAACACAGAAAGTTAATAATACTGGCAGAAAGAAAGAAGCAGATTGTAGTTTGGTTTTTAACAAAGTCCTCAGAGAGGTGTTGCATAACATGTTTCTGGATACTCGATAGTTTGCAAAGCCTTCAAAACTGTACAACTCTACACAAATACCAATTTTGATTTTTGTTGATTTTCACACAGGCAAATAAAAACAAAATAAAAAAAAATCTTATAAACCCAATGTAGTTGGGACTAAAGTCATTATTGAGAAACATATTGCCTAGAGTTGCTAAAATAATAATAACATTGCTGCAAAATCCAGCAGATTAAAAGTGACAGCTAAATGGATATCATTAGTCTGATCGCCACTAAAGGTATGTAGAAATATTGTATGACCAAAATGTTTTTCTGAGAACATCAGAAAATTGTTGTTAACAAGCTGGAAAAAAAAAATAATAAACTTTGTTCTTGCTATCTCCAAGTGGAGAAAGTTATTATCTTCTATCTTTCTCAAGTACTTTATGAACAAAACTTGTTGAAAATGAAGGATACCTGTGAAAACAAGGACATATTCTAAGACAAGAATATGTAGATATTTGTATCAATTTCCCATGAAATTGAATGGAGTCTACAAGTTGAATATGCATTGTTGATTTGAGCAGCACAAGGAGACTTATGTACTGTCCCTCTAAAAGAATAGTGCCCTTCTACAACAAGTGAGGCTTATCTAGTTAGACTTTTGTGTTTTCATAAGAAGAAGGAACAAAAATGGCAAAAAACCCCCCAAAAAAAACAAAATAGAGGTCAAAACTGTGACTCTCTTGGGTGTCAATATGATGAAAAGGTTCAATACTTTTTGTCACTCATTTCAGAAAGCTAAATACAAACTGTACAGCTTTACTACACATAGAGTGGAATATTCAAGGCCTTTATTTCTTTTCAATTTGACCAATATGACTTACAGATAATGAAGATCCAAACTTAAGTCTCTCAAAAAGTAAAACTATAACAAAAGCCAAAAAAAAAGAGGATATTTTAAACAGAAATGTCTGGCTTCTGAAATGTGTGTTCATTTCTATGTACTCAGTACTTAGTTGGGCCTCATTTTGCATGCATCAGTGTTGCGTAGCGTGGACACAGGTTGAACTCCTGAGGTGGAATGGAAACTCATCTCATCTGCATTGTTGGTTCTGGTGTCTCCAATCTACCTCTTGACAAAACTCTGCTCCACAGATTCTCTATGGAGTTCAGGTCAGACAAGTCTGCAGTAACACCATAGTCACTGAACCAGCCTTTGGTAGCTTTGGAAGTGTGGGCAGGTGCCTTGTCCTGCTAGAAAACAAAATCAGAATTTATGAAAAGTTTGTCACTGAAGGAAGACTGAAGTGCTTTAAAATTTCTTTGTGGATCTCTGCATTGACTGTGGACTTTAGAAAACACAGTGGATCATCTGCACTGGGTTTCATCTAACCTGGGTAAGACATGTCTGATGTCTCTGATTTAGGAGTGGCTTCACATGAGGACGAAAACATTTGTGCCCATGTGTACAACCTGTCTGAGCACAGTGGCTGTTGGAGCACTAACTCCAGCCTCAGTCCATTCCTCGTGAAGATTCACCAAATTCTTGAAAGTATTTTGTTTGAAAATCCTTCAAGGCTGCCGTTATCCCTGTTTCTTCTGCATCTTTTACTACCACACGTTTTCCTTTCATTCAGCCTTACATGCATTTGCTTGCAGCACTCTGGGAACAACCAGCTTCCTTATTAAAGATCGTTGTGGCTTACCCTCTTTGCAGAGGCTGTCAGTGACTGATGTCTGAACATCTCTCAAGTCAGCAGTATTTCTAGGAATGTGAAGCATAATGACCCAAACTGAGCGACCATTTAGAGGCTCTGAAACCCTTTTCAGGTGTTTTGAGTTAATTAACTGATAAAGATGTGACACCATGAGTTTACAGTGTTTACTTTTTCATATTGACCTAATTTTCTGAGACACTGAGTTTTGGGTTTTGTATTATCAACAAACTATGATCATCCATATTACAAGAAATAAAGGCTTAAACTATTTCACCCTGTGTAATTAACCTGTATAATATGAGTTGTGCTTTCTGAAATGATTGATAAATATTAAACTTTTTCAGGCTATCCAAATTTTTTGATGTATAGGCTATCTACTGCGATAATAACTAAAAACATGTTTGGGACTGAGAATCCTACTTACCATAAGACTAAACTGTAAGTGTTGTATGAAACATAGTGCTTATATTCAGGCTGTTCTGCAGTATTTGGCCAATAATTCTCAATTATGCCTCCAAATTATCTAGAGAAGTAGTCCACCTCTCCATAGAGGGTCACAGAGTAAGAGATAAACCTCAATGAAACAAACGCTTAATATACCAAATAACACATTAATAAGAACAATCACATCTACAGTGCCTTCTTGAAGTCCCATGGATACTGAAAGTAATTAACTCAACATAAAATGAAGTCAGATTTTATTGCAGCATAATCCTAAACTGAACAATGTAGAAAACTCAAAACTTGACGTTCTGTGATTATTAGGAAATAATCCCACCTTTAGAAATATTTGTTTCTAATTTACTGCTGGTACAATTAATCTCACCTTTAAAATGACTATAATCTGAACAAAACTAAAGTCTGTTTTAAGTTTGCTTTTTATGCCGAACAGAATGTATATGAACCTTTATTCAGTGACCCATGATTTACCCGGTGTTATCAAATTATAGCATATAAAAAAAACCCACCTCCTTTAGCAACTCTTCAAAATGACAGAGATAAGAAAATGTATTGTTAATGGATGGGGTTTTCTGACAGAAGTAGATAATTTTAAAAACACAGTTTGTGATGTGTAATGTAATATAATGTAATGTAAGAGGTGGATTATTAAAAATAATTACATAGAATCCCACATCACACCTGTCCACTGTAGCTTTTTTGTGCTAAAATCCAAAACAATATGAGAGTAATTTTGTGCAGTTTCTTTTTTTTTGTCATGTTGTAAGCTCAAGAGGTTGTATGACCAAGACAAAAGGGTAAGCAATATCACAGAAAACACAAATGTTTTGAAGGAATATATTTAGAGACAATGTACATAATCAAAGTATTGGCAGTGTTTATATACTCAAAGTAATCTGAGCCTGAAACAATACAAACTGTGAAACACAAGCATCGACGAGGACTGAAGTTTATCTTGTCATCATGCACAATAAGGAGGATGGTAGAGGAGGTAAGAAAATCTCACTGTTAGAGGACTGCAGCAAAAACGGGTCTTTAGTATCCACAATGTAAGACTTGTTTAAACATCTCTGCTAGGGGTTCCAGTAAAAGTGCTAAACCTAAACAATGATAATATTTTGTACACCAACTTTTCTCTAGGTTACTTTGACAGTACATTTGGAACCTATCATATTTGACTCATGGAAAACAAAGAATAATAACCTTTGAATAATAGCTTTATTTCCTACTATAGAGAACATAACACTCTAGATCTCAGTTTTTATATACATTTGACTGATTTAACTAGCGCTTTTCAAATTACTTTTGCTGGTGTCTTAGCTTTAATTATAACACACTTATACCACAATAATGGCAACCTTAGCCTTAATATATATATATGTATAAATATATTGTATATATATATATTTTTTAATGCGAAGTATTATTCTTACAGAGTCTAGTCTTGTCAATATGTCAAAATGTTGCTTAAATAATTAGCTAATTTTGAAATTCAAATAATGGTATTCAAATAATCCACAACAATCCATGATTAAGATAAACTAAGTAAGTTTCTTGTATTTAATAAAATGATGCTGGAAAATTTAAGTGTAACAGCTTTTGCTTGGAGATACTGTTTTATCTACAATTACGAACTGACTTTCTCTCTTTTCTAATGAATCCGGTAAAAGAGAAGAACAAAATCTATTTCTCCACTGGATGACATGGCCACGGATTTTCCAAGTCTGCTCCTGGTTTGCTGTTCTGAACCTTGGGATGACATTTCTCCCAGATTTTGCTCCTGGTGCAGCTATGTTTTAAGATAAAAGCAGAGAAACAAGAAGTTTTGCTGTTCTAAATCAGGGCTGAGGCATCATTGCTCTCTTCAGATTTTGTTGCAACAAATGTATTTTCTTTTTTTATTTGTATGCTTTGTGGCCTTCATCTAAATTTTGGGGAGATTTTGGTTTTACATTTCCCACTCTTTCAAAGCTTTACTCCATGTCAAACTTGTATCGGGATTCTTCTAAGGGGAGAAACCACCAAGAAATCAACAACAAATTGAACGGGAACCAAGAGCTTCACAGTTTGATCCGTAGGTTGTCCCGAACTCTTAGTTTCATTTGTGTTTTGTTTCTGTTTCTCTCATTGTTTGTGCTTTGGATTTATTTTCTTATATTAGTTTTTTTTTTCTGCTTACTGATAATATTAGTTTAAGATTTCTTTCACCTTTCTCTCTGCCTTCTCAGCTGTTTCTCATCTTCCTCTTTGTCTACCTGCACTTCCCCTCAGGTGCTTTCACTTTGCCTTGATTGATAAGACACCTAATCACAGAGATTTGTCACAGTATTTGCTTTCCAGCAAGCACAGGCCTCTCTGACACTTTTCTTGTGCTCTCAGCAAAAAAAGTAGGACAGACTCAATTTATTCAAGCAACTTTGCAACTTAGAAGAATGGGTTAATGGACGCTTCATGTTGCAATAGCATCTTGACTCAGGATAACAGCTACCTGGCTTTCTAAAACTGAAAACCCAGCATGTGTACAAACTTACCAGTCAACGTGGTCTGAGTTTTTACTATCCTTGCTTTCTAAAAGCAGTGATATATAAAGTCGTAGCCCCTCTTATAATCTACAATTGTAGCTTGTAGAATTAGGAACATCATATTTGTTTTTTAAGTTTGTCTATTGTGTCACTTTATACCTTATTAAAATTGGGTTTTGATCCTTATTAAAATAGACTTTAACTTGATTACTAACAAATAGAATCATTTATCATGTGCAATGGATTTGATTGATAAATAAATCTTATTTTATTGACAATTGTACACAATGTCCTCAAGTAATCTGTGGGGATGAAAGAATTCAGCTTCACACAGAATTTTCATATATAAGAGAGATTATGATTGTGACTGTTTCTTCAAATTCATATAAATTTACTAAGTTTATGAGCTGCTACACTATACTCTCATCCTACTCTGACTTTTTGAGGAAAAATAAGACATTAAAACAGTGCTTTCCACTTGTTGACTCATCCTTAAATTAAAGACACTAATTATGACAGCTTTTGCTTGTCTTCACAGACATGACTGAAACATTCAAATAACTTAAAAAAACAACCCGGTATACATTTTTTAAATCAGCAAATTTAGAGAAACAGATTAACGCTAACATCATAGCAGAATGTGCCATTTTCTTGGTTTATTTAAAGACAACCATGTGGGTTAGACATGCTGTTTCATTTGACCAGAGGTTTGGCAAGCAAACAGACAGAAAGAGGGAGCGTTACCAAGTGAGCCATTAAAGGAAATTAGGAAAGGTTCAGCATTACTGTGCCCAAAGTCTTGCCAGTTAGGAGATGCTTGTTAAGCCCAAGAGCCAGGAAATACAGACAGCACCTGCATGTTCGTCACAATAAGTCCCCCGCAGCTGTTGGCCTCATTTGGTGGGGGAATAATTTTAACGCCAATGCCATAAATATTCGTCATGTCAAATGAAATGGAAAATGCCCTTCTGCCTCTGAATAACCAGAGGCTTAACAGGTTTGGGGGAGAAAGCTTTGGCGGTCAAACTTGTGGTAATTTCACATGATTTAGAGACTGAGAGTGATCTGACTACTACTTGGCAAACCATGCTGGTTTGAACTGTACATCCCAAAAATAAATCTTACATAACCCAAGAGGATGGAGGATGTGACCCAGTCTTTCCCTCCAGCAAGGCCTGTGCTTGCCCATCTGTCAGACAATGCCCAATAACAGTGCCACTTGAACCCGCCAAGATTCATAGTGATTTTCATTAATGGAAAATTTGAATTGAGGTTCTGAACAGCAGGAAGAGATAAGAATAGTTTAGATTTTATAGTAATATAGAGCAAAACTTTCCAAGGTTTTCGGGGATTAACTGTGGAACAATATTATCTCTTCTCTGTCATGTCAAACACCTAAAAATTACTTTGAGATTTGAGTGTCTTTGTATGTGATTTTAGACAGTTAAAAAACATATATAAAAAGGTTTGATGAGGTAATACTTTAAATGTTCTCTTTCCAGTATACTCAATAACCAAGTGAAATGTTTCCCAAACAGTATTTTTTTATGAGGAAAATGTTCCAAGGGAGAACTAATGCCCTAAATGTCTGTCCATCTCCATACAAAGCTAAATAACTACAGCATCCTGACAGTTGGCATGTTCTGCTTGTATTGTTATAGCACAATACACTTTATGAATCTGATTTGATACATTTTAGTGTGTTTAAACATGTACTTACAAAGAACACACCAGGTGTTCAAGTCTCAGATTCATTTATTAATTCTGGGCATATACAGTTAGTTACAAAAAAGCCTCAACTCACATTTTTGATTAAGCACAAATAAAATAAAAATAATTTTAATCACGATAATGGCAATTGTTAAAATTTAATGTACAAAGAAAGTTGGTAAGTTTGTGTCTGACTTGTTTTAAATTTTAACATATTTCATTGTTTTGGTTCGTTAGCTGTCTATGAGATGCAAAAGGTTGTCCTCAAATGTTATTGGTTTCTAAGTTCAATGCAGATTTTGCAGTGACTACATTGGTATAAAGGTTGCTAGCTATAATCACTCAACCTAAACATGACAATGAATAGTATTGCATTATAGGGTAAATCTTTTTGAGAAAAAGGAAGCCCTCTGGATTTGTGTGCATGCCGTCATAACTTGTCTGTCTGAACATAAACTGCCTACAGTGTAGAGTCCTGCAAGGCTGTGTGTCGAGGCACCTTCCAATTTAATGCTCTTTTTGTTTCCTTCCCTTCCCCTTCCTGCTCTAGGCTGTAACGGAGACATCGAAGGAACTATGTTCGTCTTCTGCTCTGCTCACATCTGTTTCACCGCCCACCTGCCTGCCCTGCCACTTGTGCTCTCTTTGCTCCACCTTGCTTCCTCAACCCCATCTATTCCTGCCTGTTCTTCCTGCCACAGCGCAGACACGTACATACAACTGTACATGTGCCCTCATGCCTGAATGGACCCTTTAGCGGTCAGTCCTGGCCCACTTTGCTGGGGTGGGTCATTAAACAAAACCGCAGACTTTCAAACAGAGAGGCCTTTCTCCGCTCTATGCCTGAAGATGATTGTGAAGCTTAGATCCCAAGAGACACATTCTCAGCAGCTCACCCGCTAAACTGTTATTGATAAGATCTAATTTAGCAAGTAATGTATTTTCTGTTGTTTGAACATATTACTTTATCACAACATTTATGGTAATAACTCCTGTGGTTTATTATCATTTCTAACACACCATACAGTGATGACAAAATAATAAACAGCTTTCAGTCTTTCTCAGCTCTGATAGAACCCTTCCATCTTTTTGTACCTATGAATTAACAAATTTAGAAATTCATGGTTTTAATTCTGAGGCATAGATAGTTGTATTCTAATTTCACCTTCAAGCAGCCTATAAAGTCTCCACAAAAATGAGTTTTTCATACCTTTGAAATTTTTCTTTTTCTGTTTTTTAAAAATGTTTGTCACATACAAGACCAGCTCCTCCTGGGGAATTCCAGGGTGTTTCCCAGCCTGCTGAGAAATGAGAAACCTAGTTCCTCATTCCTCGTTTTTCGTTTCTCGTTTCTAGTTCCTCATTCCTCATTTCTGGTTCCTCATTTCTCCTTTCTCGTTTTTCTTGTTCCTCGTTCCTCACTCCTCGTTTCTCTTTCCTCGTTTATTAACACTATCTGAGTTTAACTGATTCTATTACATGGTCTAGTGTGTATTTAGGCAAGACAAAGCTCACAGCCTTTTTGGAAAATGGAAAAAAAACTAAACAACCCATAAAAATATAGATTTGTAACTAGATAAGCCAGACAAACACTCACCCTTGTCTGCACAAGTTCCTTCATCTAAATAAACAGCCTTTGTTGACAACCTCAGGTACCAGATCAGGTTTGGGGATGATATTTCTGTCACATTGAGGCTTGTTTTCTCCCTATTATTGTTTGAAGAGTGCTAACATTTAAATGGCCACATCTTTATTATTTCTATGTCTGACATCATTGGAAAGCTAATGATGTCAAAATCTGTAATTAACTCAAAATGCCCCCTGGGGGAATTGTTCCTGGTTTTGTTGCCCTTACAAAAAAATCCCATGAAAATCACGTGTTCACATGTGATTTTCACATGTGAAAGTCACATGTGATCACATGTATACGGGTGATTTTGGAACGTTTTGTGGTAAAACCACATGTAAATCACATGTGATCACATGTGAATCACACAATTCCACATGTGATTTTCATGTGATTTTTTTGTGTAAATCACATGTGATTTTACCACGAAACGTTCCAAAATCACACATATACATGTGTTCACATGTGATTTTCATGGGATTTTTTTGTAAGGGTGTTGCCAATCAAAAATCTCTTTTTAACAGACTCATCTTTGTCCAAACTTAACAAAGAATTTAATGCATGTTCATTTAATTTATTCCTTAATAAAAAAAAAAAGTGGAAAAAATTGCAGGGAGAAGACCTTTAACAAGGTGTGCTAAGTAAAATTTCTCCCAGTGTGCTGTATCTGTATCTGTATGTGTACAGTACATCTACAGTATAATATATTTGTCAGCTAACATTTTGACCCCAATCAGTTAACCATAACTAAAGTACAGGGAGACACTGACTCAAAACGATTAAAAGCTTTCATTTAGCAAAAATCAACACAACATTTAATCATCTGTAAAAATCACAGCATATTTCAACTATTCTGCATTAACATCTGGAGTGTACACATGCACTGAGGGATTCAATTAAAATGCTCAACGCAGCTAGTTTGCCAATTTCAAACTATTCCTAATTATTTCCAGTGTTTAAATTAGTTGAGCATTAGAAATGGAGTCTTTACTACCTCAGATATGACACTGTGTGCTTTTGATGAAGATGTAACTAAATTAATTACCTTATGGTTCCAAACCTGGTGTCAGGAAAAGATTGTGGTTTTCACAAAAAAAAAGGGTTTTCAAACCTCTTATGATTCATGCCTATATTTCTTCTAAAAAACAGCAATTTTTTGAAACAGTCACATAATAATTCTGCCAGCTAGAGCACAAAATAATGGATCAATTAGAGAACAGAATAAAACAGTATAAAAAAATATTTTCTTATAGTGAAACTTATTTACAAAAGGAAATAAGCAGCCAAATAATTCTAACCGAAAATATTAATGCTGTAATTTGGTATGTTAGCATGTCAAAGACATTTTTTCCTCAAAGTGGCCATTAATCAGCTGCATTTGCGATGTTGAGAGTTAAGTGCCTTGTTTAGGGCCATTTCAGCAACTACGGTTGTAAAAACAAAACATTTTATTTTACACACTGACACCAAGATTTTCACTAGTTATGACTAAATACATGCACATTAGAATTTTAGTTGCAGAATGTTTAAAAAATCCAACACTTACCATAGATTGTAGTTTTACCAGAGCATTTGTCAACCATACTTTCTTGAATCTTATAAAGAAATTCTAAACTGAAAGAAAATATATTTGTTAGATTACAAGTCAAGCTCAGGAGTTATTCTTCTGGAAATATTAGAAAGATACTGGGAGCCAAAGGAGGATATTTATACTTTCCAATGACACTATCTGAGTTTAACTGATTCTATTACATGGTCTGCTAACTTAGAAATCGGCACACGCGTTTGTCTGAAGAAGCAAATTAATCTCTTCCAAGTGACTGAGAAAGAATGGAATAAATTTTAAAAAATCCAATAACAACCACAAGAATGTTAAATACCTCTATTGATATTTTGCATCCAGTAGAATGAATGTGTTGTCCTTTCTGTGAAGAATTTGCTTCTGAAACATTGAATCACCAAGGGATCTGAGATTTTTTATTTTTTTATTTTCTAATAAACATGCACAGCATTTGCACAGGCACAACCACAAAAAAATACAACTAGAAAATAGATATTTATGTTTGTTGAAAACAGTGAGCTAACTGGATATTCAAACTCTTCCCCCACACATGTAGGTGTGTAATAACCTCAAGGCTATGCAATAAACAAAGAGAACATACAGTTCAGTATTTTACTAAAGTGCTTATTTATTTTATTTTATTTTTTAGATGTCCAGGTTCTTTTTTGTTTTGAAAACAACTCTCACACTGAATCTTCAGCAAATTTCTTTTTCATGAGTATGGGTTTTCAATAAAGATGGATCTTTCAGTGGCTTCCTTGTGCATTCTACAGTGAGAATACATTTCCAATACATTTCCAAGTTCAGCTTCAGTTTATTTCATAAGAATTTTGTGAAGTACACTAATGCAAAAATAGTATATAGTAATAAAGTGGAATAAAAAAAATCTAACGTTTTCTTTAACAAACAAAAATATGAAGACTTTGGAATTTATTTTGCTGCACTGACAAGTTAAAGTGCTTTGGGATATGCCCCTATGAGCTTTGTGCATCAATATGATTATTTTTCTAATTTCTTTAAAAAATAGCTCAAGCTCAGTCAGGATTGATGAATGGTGTTTGCAAACAACAATTTAAATTCTCAACTAAGTTTCACAAAATTTAAATTCAACACTTACAAACTTTGACCAGTCAATTCTAACACATTAATTGCCTTTGATCATAGATATTTTAAATATATTGGCATTAAGAAAATTGTCCTGCATCAAGCTAGCTTCCCTGTCCCTGCTGAGTAAAGCTGTCCCACATTATGACACAGCCACCTCCATGTTCCACTGTAGTGATGATACCACCCAAATTTCACATTTTGACTCAACTAAAATGCTGTGTGTGACAGAAATGACCTATTCACATATTTCTTAACAGATTATCACTGTCAATCTATTCATAAAGTAGATGTATTCATAGTGATGATCTGTTAAGGAATATGTAAAGAGGTAATTTTTTTCCACACATGGCATTTTAGTTAAAAGTTAAATTTCGGTGTTTTACCCTAGATGGAAACAGTCAGAAGGATAATTTTCTTGCTCCAACATGGTTTTTCTGTACATTGTTTCATAAATTTATTCAGGTGACTTTTGAAGGCATTTGGTTGCAGTGGATTTTATTTAGAAGTATTAGAGTAAGGTGAGCAGAAGAAAACTTAGTAGTAAACTTTTCATTTCTGTTTCTTAAAAATAAATACAACATATAATTTTCCTTCCACTTTGCAATTTTGGGCTTCTTTTTGTTGGTTCAAATTCAAATGTGGATGTAATGTGATAATGTGAACAAAGTTTAAGGTATGTAAACACTGTGAAAAGCACTGCACTGTGTGTTGCATAATTGTAATATGAGTGAAGTAAGAGCCTGTGAAAGCCACTGACATGGGTGGAAATAAGCACAATTTTCACAGTAGTTTTTTAAATGTATTTATTTACTTTCTTTTATAAATTGTTGGATTATATTCCAATAGAACATAAAGAGCACATAACTTTGCTTTGTGTGAATCTTGTCATTAGAAGCTCAAAGGACAATTTGCCAACTACATTTCATTGTGTGCAAGCTTCTCATATTCTGATTTAAACAAAGTTTAAATCTTTGAGAGCCAGTTTTTTTAAAATATTTTTATTTCTTTATTGTTTTACAGTCAGTGTATGGTGTGTGAGTGTACGCAGCGTAGGCAGACAGCAACCAGCAACAGACCTACTTTTCTCCAACTCCTCTTAACCTTCCTTCACAAACTTAGCTAATGGAACCATGTGGGGATCAAATACAAAAACACAACATCAAAAATTAAAACAGGAAAAAATAATTCAGAGCGAACAGCATTAGACTGCAAAATGAGGCATTGTCGGCTCTCCTGCTTGCCTAATTTTCTGTATCAAAGCAAAATATTTATTGGTGACACATGAAAAGTAATCTGGGGAAAAACTAGCTTTCTATGACAAACTAAGATGAGTTTGTGAAATGCAAAGACACATTTTTCCACTATTAATTGCTCTCAATACACTGTTGGTATTACGAATGGCCCAGAGAAGTGTAACATGAGCCTTTTGCATTTTATTTTGAAGACAGGGACTCGTAAAATCATTTCTATGTGACTGTTACGTTGTACAAGGGAGCACACTAAAAGTTCTTCATATAGAGTTTTGCTAAATTATTTATACTCCTTGACTTTTCTTACATGTTATCACATTAAAACTACAAGCTTCAGCGTATTTTCTACTGGAATTTTCTCTGACTTACCAAAATAAAGCTATGCATAATTGTGAAGTAAGAGAAATATATGAATACATATATTTTTACAAATGAAACATCCCTAAAGTGTGGAGTGAATATGAATTCCAGTTATTTGCATGCACTGAAATTATAGTTGAAAGTCTTTTGCAGCATGTCTCCACTAGTTTTGCACACCCAGAGGCTGAAATTTGTTTGAACGTTTGTTCACCAATGATCCGTAAAGTACCTAATGCATTCACTGGACAGCTGGACTTATAACTACATTACATACAAAAGGATACTTTACCAATTAGGTGACATTTGCTGGCAAATGGGGCATTTTGAAAAAAAAAAAAAAGTGAAAACCTTTACTCCTTTGATCCATTATCCACATTTATGCATTAGTTTGTGTTAATCTCTCAAATAAATTCCAATAAAATACACTGAGGTTTGTGGTTGTGACAAGAAAAAACATGGAAAACATTAAGGGGCATAAATACTTTTTTCAAAGAACTTTATTCCTGTTGTTTTCTTCTCAGTAGGTTTAGTTTGCCAATTTTCAAAAACCTTATTATTACTGAATAAACGTCAAACTTGAGCATGTACAGGATGATGTCAATTACAGGCAGCTTTTCCAAGGGGGGAAAGTTGATCCAACATAAACAGATTAACCTGAATATTCAGTGTAACCTTTTTTCTAAAGGTGACAACTACAAATGCTCATTCTAATGTTCTTTGAATCTGCGTTTACCATTTCAGTAGAAATTGCTTGCTGTGAAAAAGAATAATTTTTTGTACAATGCTCGCCCTTTGTACAGTAATACATGCCATTTCTTTACCACCTTCATGTCTTCAAGATGCTTTGCTGCAAAACAATCATTGTCTGATCTGTCATGCTTCTTTTCTTGACTTAAAACGAATCACCTCCGTAACTTGATTCTCAAAATCAATCTCTTGTTCTTCATGATTACCCAGATCATCATTCTTATGACAAACAATGCTGTCTACACTGAAAGGAGCACATCTGTCATTCGAACTTGTAATGAGTCGTCATTTGTATAATTTGTACAGAAGTTTATAAAAGTTTTCTACCCTTCAAGAAATGATTTAGTTTCTGCTGTTGAACTGAATGTCACTGAATTCAAATCTACAAGCCTTGTTATAAAATTTGTGTTTTTTGTGCAACATTTAAATTTGTTCTTCTGTCCAGAAGAGAAGAGAATAAAAAAAGGAGCATTAAAAAAAATGAAGTCATATGTTGGTGTTTTGTGTGAAGTTGTTGTGAAGTGTTTGGACTGAATCAGACGAGGTGTTTTTCAAGAAACATCAGGTTGGCACAGCAACAGCTTTATTTCATACCACAAACTTTAGCCTATTATGGTTAATAACCTTTTATCTCTGAGCATCTGTCCCATGAGACAGGATTGTTGATTAAAAAAAGCAAACAGCATGACTCACATTATGCCCTGAGACATCATTAATGTTGCTATTAATGCAGCTTATGTTGCTTTGACATTAAATTTAGAAAGCTAATTTATTATTCTCTTGATATTGACCAAGGAGAGGCAACTTTAACACTATTTCTCATAAGTTGTGGTAAAAAAATGAATTTTATCTGTAAAACAAAACCCGGGACATCATAGAGATGAACATTTTTCTCTTTTTCACTTCGGTCAGAAGTGGCATCCAGTGTGATTTTGGTAGTAAAATATTAACATAAATGTGTAAGGTTTTTCCAGGTGACAGTAAGTTTTATAATGCAAGATAATACCTTACTCTATTTCAACAAATGGTGTATGCCGCTATTTTTTGTTTAGCACAAGCAAAATCTCAGAAGTCAAAATATACCCTGGTAAACAATAATAAAACTTGTGTTGTTGACCATAGTGAATTAAATAAATAAACCAATAAATACATGTTTTCTTTTGCCAATTTTATAATTTGCTCTGAGACCAAACAGGACCGACAACGTCTGTGTAATTAACAAGTTAATGAGAACAAACCGGTTTACAGAATACTTTATCTCCATACAGCAGGGAAAAAAACAAAACAAACACACAGCTTTTCATTAACTCCCAACAACTGAGAATCTCTGAACGAAGTACAGACTACTGACACTAAAACAACGACCATACATACTTCAGAAAAAAATACTACATACTTTGATCCCTCCCTTAAGTCTTTAAATCTGTAGACTAAATAATCTTAAGAACTCTCACAGGTTAAGGCTAAAATAGCAACTGTGACGTGTGGTGCAATTAAAAAGGTATGCAAACAGAAAACAGACTTATGGGAAAGCAGAGAAAACCAAAGGTGTCTTTGACCTCTTCAGATTCAAGGTAAGATACAATCTTTAATTCCAGACTTTAAAGAGGGAATTCAAATCAGCAAATTTAAAAGAAAAGGTTTCTGTGTGACTTAGAGAACTCTGATTTAAACTGCGTTGGGTAAGCATCTATTTATCTTGGAACCACCATCACATAATTTGTGATAGTGAAACATCAGACTAAAGGAATGCAAATAAAGTTTTAAATAAATTCATGATTACTGCCTATAAAGTTTATAGACAACAAAAACGCTTGTTGATGTTTCATATTTTGCTGTTTGTATTTGGTTGAGCTAAATGTCTGATCACTCTTCTTTATTCAAAAGGGGAGAGATTATTGGTGAGCGTCTTTAAGGTAACATTTTTAAAGCCTAAGCTACAAAATGCATTTGTATGAACTTGATTTGTGTACAGATGAATCCCACTACACTTCCAGATACTTTGGCAACAAAACAGGGCTAGAACAGGCAGAATTATATTCAAGCATTAAGTATTCATGTTTTGACCTGCAAAACAGGTGCAGTCGTTCACCACAAATGCCAAGAATGATTACCAAACAGATGATAGGTCCACTTTTACTAGCCACCTCCACAGCATGACAGCAAATGAAACATGATCCAGGGTGTGTTAAAAATTCCAGCATGAAGAATCACTTACATTCTACTTAGTACACTACCTTGTTCAGTTTTACACAAGTCACAAAGCTAAAACCTCTGCTTTGTTTATGATATATTTAGAGTTTGTAATGTTTACAATAATAGATTTTTATGTCGTCTTGGTGGATGTTCAATACACCGTTTACCAGTGACGTCCAAGAATGTACATCAATCAAACGAATAACATGTAAATGGAATATGAATAGATGTGAACATTGTCCTTGTCACCACTTTTTTAAGCCTCAGCAGCCATGCTACTGTCATGACTCATGGATTATCAGTCATATTCTGGATCAAACATGTAAGGCTAAGTCCCTTGCAGCAGGAACACTGACACTGACACAGACACTTCCCTGCTCTGAGTTGTTTGTTTTTTGGTAAAAAAAAGTCCATCTGAGTGGATGAAAAGGCTTTCATTTGTGTCAAAATCTATTAAACCTAACTCACTAGTCATGTTGTTTAAAGCCAACAAATCACACTGACACTGACTTTTTTATGTCAGTCATGTTTTTTTTTTGTTTTTTTTTCAAAAGCAATTCTAATTAGATCGGTTTAGCTTTTGGTTTCCAGGAACTCAGTGGAACTCAGTGTCTTCAGCAAATAAGCTATTATCTCGTATAGCTCATCAGGGTGTAAATCTTGAAAAATCTTGCATTTTTTCCTGTTTAACTTGCATTTTTTGGAGAAAGAGACGTAGAAGCAAAGTCTACTTTTCTTCAGTTGAGACCTCCAATTGCACTTGAATGTGTCGTTTTGCATTCTGGGGTAATGATTGGATGCCCCTCCCAGTTCTTTAAATGGGATAATAATAACAACATAGAAATATATTTTAAAGCATACAAGTAGTTTTGTAATATTGAACTTCCATCAAGCACACTGAATTTTGATGGGAAACTTAGTATTAATAATAACAGTTTGCTTTGGATAAGCTGAGCTGATGCTGCCAAACTGGGAGTGGAATCCAGCCGCTCTTAATGCTGTCACTGATTAAAGCTGGTTTCTACCCTACCACACACTTAATTACAGTAAATCACAGTTAATTGGAGATATTTGGACTCTCCTTGCAACCACCTTGTGTTCATTAGTCCCTTGAAAAAATTGCTTCAGAGAAAACAAGATTCCAAAACCATAAGATCAAAGTTGAAAAAAGTACTTACCACCCAATACTTAAGAAAAACAGATTTTGTTAACAAAATACAATGTGTGTGAAATGGGAATTCCTTTCATATGGACTCAATAATTTTGTATTTATTTAAAGTTCAATGCTGTGGGAATCTGCTACATCTTACCTGTAACTCAGAGGTGTGTTTCTTATATCATAATCTATAGTTTCATTTCCCAAATCATAATCCTATATTGTGAGTGAACAAGAGCTTTAAATTGACTGACACATGCCAGTTTTAGGCCAGTTGTTGTCAAGTAGTAATTCTGGTGTTAAACAAAAGTGTTGTGTCCATGTTTATTTTGTCATCGTTGTCTTTAGATGATATTATTTTTTGAATTGAGGGGAATAGTTTTAAGTTTCTCATTTGAGGCAGCATTATATGACCACTACAGAGTTTAAATGCCAAAGTAAAAAATAAATAAATTAAAAATCTGTCACCAATGAAATTATTACTGAGCCTAAATAGCATGGTGGTTTTGGTGACAGTGCTAACAACTTAGGTTGCAATTACACCAGAAGAAAGAATGGAAAATTGTTTATATCAAATAGGTTTTGTCTTACTTATTTGTACATCCAGTCAATAGATTGGTGCCTGAGGTTCAAACTGTAAAGATTATACGGCTGCATGTTGCATTGGTGTCTATAGACTACATTATTGTTTCTGTAAAATATGAGTACATATTTTATGGAAAATATGTAACCATATATTTTCTGTATTAGTAACGATATTTTGGTAACAGTTGGTAACCCTGTCAGTGTATTTGTGGACAAACATGTTGTCCTCCTCACATGATTCAAATGACTGATATACCTACCTAAAGTTAAACAAGATATGCAGAAAGGACCCATTGCTTTTATTTGGGTGTGGTGAAGCAGGAACCATTTTAAACCATGGATATTGCTGGGTTTTATGGATCAGGGTGATCAGATCAGCACACATAAAAAACAATGCTTCACAAAAAGGTAAATATTTTTAAGAATATATTGTGGAAATAAAACAACTTTAATGAAAGAGTGTGCATGCACCTTTTTTTTTGTCTGCTATATTTCTAAAGAACAAGCTATGGCTCCAACACAGATTCATTGTTCACATTAAGATCAACAAGCAGATCAAACATTCTGATTCAAAATATCCTGGAGTACAATGATAATCTTTACTCTAATATAGAGTACAGAACTGAAAAAAGACATCAAAAACATCAAAGTGAGGAAGACAATCAGCAAATGAAATATTCTGAGCCACTGTGTAAATTATGTGCAGCAGTTTTGAATCAGATAGGAACATGCTCAAATACAGAGACAAACATAAGACCAGCCTTTAGCCATTTCCTTTCCCAAGGATGCTTCTGCTCTGAGATCAAACTCCCCCACTTTTTATGATTATCAGAAAAGTCACATTGACTAAAGAGACCATATGGTTGTTATGACTGACATGAGTTTGACATTTACATCAAAATTCATGGAGTTGTAGTAAAAACGTGCCTGGTTGTAGAGCACAACTATTTACAGCTTACTATTAAACACTGTAATTAAGTCTATAATTAACTCTTTTAATTGGGCTGAGATTTTCTGATCTCATTTCTACAAATTCAGATTGGAGGCTTGTATGATAAAACTCTCCCATATGTCTCATATCTACGACACATGCATTTCATACTGTGGGATGAAACACAAGCTTAAATCCTCAAAAACGATTAACTTTATTAAGTTAAATGTAATTATGTTTTACCCAGCGTGCAGTGAGCTTTTTCATAGGTGTGCAGCAAGTGTGAAAAAAAGAAGATGCACTGCAACATCAATATCATCAATGTCTAACATAATGATATTGCTAGGCATTTATTAGATAAAGGCATTAGCTGTTCCCCATCGAAACAACATTCATTATTATTTTTCCTCAGAGAAAGTGTTTATATATGCAGCAGCCATTATGGTCGCACGCCATGTCTGCATAAATCACTGGGGACCTCTGCAACACAAAACAAAATGTGTGCTCATTTGGAAAAGTTTCTCCAAAACTAGTTTAAAGTTGCTGAGATCAATAGCTCCAGTGGGCTCATCTCCTCACTTATAGATTATGAATTTGAAATAGTTTGACACTCACGTGGAGCCTATTATTGTGCTACACTGAAGTCATTTCAACATCTACTGCGGTTATATGCTAAAACTCAACAAAGCAGCCTCTTGTGGATTATAATGTTACATTCATGCTCTATTGACTGTAGCAGACCCAAGAGGATGAACAGGGGCAAAATTGAAAGCCAGACAAACTACTTGATCTCACTAATCCACCGAAGAACATGTTAAAATGTTTTCTTATCATCACAAACAATAGCACCGCTTTCTTTTCTGCTTAGAGCTTGACATGGCTGTCACAAGTACGAGTCCTGACCAGATGATCTTTGTCATTATCCACTTTCCTGTCTGACCACTCTCAAATAAAGACCATTAGAGCAAATCAAACCTTTAAAAATAAAACAAAAGAAGTTGCTAGTCAATATTTTCAAAAGATTTTGTTAGAAGGGTCTAAAAAGTTGCTAAATATAGCAACAAAGCTAGTGCATTCCTAAAAATGGTTGTGAATAGCATAATGGAAAGGCATTGTTATGAACTTGTGAAGACGTGCTGAAGTCGGTAAAAACAAATTCTTAAAGAGAGAGGTCAAATTGCAAAGTCAAATTTCTTTTAAGATTTCTATGATATATACCAAATTCCTTAAACTGAAAGTAACATAGTTACTTGACTGCACTATAAAATGGCTCTATGTGCCTGAATAGTGCATTTCACCGCCCCATTAATAAGTTTTGTGTGATAGTGTTTGCAAGCCAATATTAAAGACGTGTTTAAAAATATAATTTTGTCAATGTCAGTTTTGTAGATAAGAGGTCTGAAGAATGTTCTCAAAAAACTTTAAAAAATCTTTATGAAATGGTTATTAAACAAAAATAATCTTAATTATAAATTGCACAACAAATGTGGACTCATCTAATGTGTTCTAAAATATTTGGAAATGTAAGCAAGAGTTGGGAAAAATCAGAAATGGTTTGGATAAAAAACTTCCCACATCTCAAATATTTAATGCAGGCTTTTGCACACCACCCACAAGCTTTTCAGTGTTGACACCTTTGGCTACTGTTATCACCCTCAACAGCTTGCAAGTAATCGGAAATGCAACAAAAATGCAGAGATTTTCTGTGTCGATAATGGTTTTGCCTGATGACCTCAACAAAGTGCAAAAACAGCTGATTTCTATGCTGAGTGTTGCCTGTGGCTCTTTGTACTCCTTGGTCTTTCGTTCTACAGCATTGACCCTTTTAGTTGCTCAATTTGCTGGTTAAAAGATGATCTCAATTCCAACACAGTGTGGGTGTTTTCTATTCAAGTGAAAGATTCTGCATAAAATTACCCCGGGGAGTTTCTGCCTCCCTGTGGCCCACGGGTCTTAAGAGATTTTAGGTTCCACCCAGCGCCTGCAAATCCACACTAATTTTATGTTTTGGACCACATAAAAATAAAAGTGCTCCAAAATTATGATCGATGGGGAACTACTGGCACCATCTTGCACATATTCAGACCTTTTAAGTCTTATCTCAGTTTTCACTGTGCTGCCCACTTAATCTTGACCTCTCCAGCAATGCTAATCAAAGCTGGCAATGTCTGAGCAGCAAATTTTTATGGTGAGAAGGCACAGCATGATTTAAATGCCAAACTGCATATTTCCTTGGCAAAACAGATAAGACAAAAAAAAAAAAAAAAAGGGCTACTTTTGTCAGAAATCTAAATTTGACAAAAACATATTATTTGAAGAATAATATGTGTCAGTGTGATTTGTTGGCTTTATTTGAAGAATGAATAGCTTAAACAATAACCTAAAGCTTTAGGGTTGTAGAGATTAAACATGCACAAGCTGAGAGAAGAGCTGAGTTTTTATGTCTGCCAAACTTGTGAAGCTATTCCAAATAAATATTTGCACCTGCTAAAGCAACCCGTGTCTCCCTTTAATGCAGTTAAAAAGTAACTTGAATCGCAAGTCACTGGCCTCCCAATGCATTGCTATGGCAGTGCAACAAATAAAGAGACAATCTATTGACAGAAGATCAATAGGTGCTTCCATGCATTACATGCCTGGAAGTGCAATGCTTGGGAAATGCCCTCCTGATGCATTGCCTTCCTTGTAATGGATGGAAGGCATGCATTACGTGCATGCCTTCATGAAGGCATTACGTGCATGCTTTCATGCATTAAGTACATGAATGCATGCACGTAATGCATGCATTCCATGCATTGCTATGGCAGGCCCCAATAAATAAGGAGACATTCTATTGACAGAAGAACAATGGGTGCCTGGAGGCAGTAGGTGCCTTCCAGGCAGGATAGGTGCCTTCAATGTATTGAAAGCATTGAAGGCATTTCAAAGCTTCTCTGCAATGGCCCTCCGCCCCCCCTAGGAGGCGAGCCCCATACTTTGGGAACCACTGTTCTATGTAATGACATGGCAGGCCCCAATTAGAAAAAAAAACAACAACAAAAACAAAACAACTTGCTCCACTGCACGTACCTAATTTTTGCTGTGGTCCTGGTAGAGAATTACATTGAACCAGAAAAGCTTACTTAACTCAAAAAGAGTGCAGATACACTTGATAGTTTTATTTCCATCACTGTATTATATTATTAGTGCTATTTGCTTTTTGAATGAGACAATGTTTGTGGATCTAGGATAAAAGTTCTTTGAGAGATCACATTTAAACTTTCGTAATATGTTTTGAATATGTTTATTTTTGCTTCTGAGTTTATTTAGAGAACTTAAATACCCTCATTAAAAATGTTCTGCATATGTTTCAACGGATCTTATTATGATTTAGAACATCATAAATCGCAGCTTTGAACACCCCAGATCTTGTCTTTAGATCTTTTATGGACTCGCCAGCTTGATTTTTTAAGTTTTTATTTTCTGTAAAACTTAGAAGAACTGCATCACTCAGTAGTTTGTGCAATCTTGACTCAAGATTTTCTTTGTTGACTCAAAAGTTCCCTTTTTATACATTTCTTTTAAATTGCTCTTTTGTGAGGAACAACAGAATTGTAACCTGGTAAGAGCACCTCATTTTGTAGTTTTGGCTATTTTTTTTTGGCTGAAATCTTTTTTGTGGCACTGTTACCTCATCAATGTTTCATTATTCAAGAAGCAAACTGTCGTGATTAGAGTTTTCTGTGTGTTTATTTTGAGTTTCTGTGTCCGTGAGCCTCTGTGTTGTCCTGTCTAACCCCTTGATGGTTCCAGGTGTGTCTCGTTCCATGATTACCCTCTGTGTATTTAACCCCACCTGCGTTCCTTCTTCCTCGTCGGGTCCTTGTTGTCATAGTACGTTTGTCGAGTCAGTCTGGCCATTCGTTAGACTTGTTTGCTACCAGTGATGAGCCCTAGTTTTCCGCTCTGCTGTGCTGCTGTTTTTTTTGGATTTACTTGCACATTTTTCACCATTAAATCATCTTCATCTCACTTTAACCTGGGTCTGCTGCGTTCACCTCACCACTACGCACCGCACTTCTTGACACAATTTTCTGTGCCTTTTAATCGTTTTAAGAATTTTCTTTCCTTTTAAAAACTGTTTATCTTCATCACTTAAAGTGTATGTCTAACTACTGTTGCAAAAAAAATGAGGACAGACAGGTTTAAATGAGTGTTGTGACTACAGTCCCACCCACATGAAGTTAATCCGACTGGTAAGAATTGACTAAACTTGTTCTGCTTTTTTTATGTAATCGTCTCTTCCCGTTTAACCGGTATATTTAATCATATACCGGTTAAACGGGAAGAGACTTGTATGCCATACAATTCCTGGCAATGTATGGTTAATTGCCTGGAATTGAACATGTCATTTCTAACATGTAGAAACATGTTGGAGAACTTAATGTGAACACCCACCTGCTGTGACTGACTATGGGTTTAAGAAAACAGAGCTCAGTGGTCTAGGACTACTTTCTGTGTAATAATTGTAAGAACAATGTATTTGTAAAGACTTCATGTTATTGTGTACTTTGATACATTTTTAATTTCAATTAAAAAAAAAAAATCTGTTCCAAATGAAGTAGTTAAATGAATGTATAATTCTGGTGTTTTATATGGTTTGCAACTTGTCTAACCTGTTACCTCCTTGTTGTTCCTGGTTCTTGTTGTTTTTCTTCTCCTCTGACTCCCTTCATTCTTATTTATTTTCATTAAGCCTTCAGCATGATCCATTCTCCCAGCTACTGTCTGCATTTTGGTCGATCAACAAACTCACACATCATGACAAAATTAACATTATCTTTGATCACTTCAGTATTTGCTGTGTTTGTGGCATAAGGGAGCAAAATTGTGCTTGCAGTTGCACACATTTAGTGCCATAGTAGAAATTAAGCAAATAGTGAGAGTAAAATAGGCAATGGGGAGAATTGTACTGCTTAATGAATTGCCCTCTCAGTGTAGTGTGATTGAGCCATGCATTTAGATTTTACATGTGCTTGGATGAGCATATGTGCTGTATACTGGTTTGCTAAATTGTCAAAAGATTAATATGTTCTGTACATCTGTCTCCAGTACTTTAATGATCCTCTAAATTTCAAATGGAACACACTTTTACTACTAAATCTTGTTTTTCTAAAAGCAATCCCCTTCTTTCCACCCCACTGATACAGACTTAAGGACTTATGAACTGTGTGTGCCCCTGCTGGCTCTTTCCAGCCATTTTATCAGTATGTTTTTAGGAAAGCAGCTTGAAGGTAAACCGTCCGATTAAGCAGATATACATTTAAGAGACCATCTGTCCTGCAACTAGATTCAGTCTGTAATGTAATTTTAACCTTGAAAGGCACGCAGACAAAGTATAAAGAGTGAAAGCTTTTTTTGCCTTAAGATGATAAAAAAAAATAAAACCTTTATAATTTTTATCCATCTAAAGCTGGAGGGGAATTATATTTCAAAATTGCAAATGGATAATGGTTGTTGTTGGAAGAGTCACCAATTTCATCAAATATCTTGTGTCTCTGGAACTACTCCAAGCTTATTCACATGTGATTTGATTTTTATTTTGTATTTAATGGAAACACCACAAATGGAAAATTGTGTTTTTTTTCGACATTAGTTTCATAAGATCACATGGATTTTCAAGTCAAATGATACCGAAAAAGAGAACATTTTAATATGAACTTGATAAAAACAGCCCCAAAATAAAGAGAGTGCACACGTTCCATTTCTGTGAATGAAGCCTACAAAACTATTATTGAATATCCTAAGTAGGTCATGAGAAAGTATTAAAATACCTCACCTTCTATATCCTAAATATTGCTCAGTATAAGTTATCCACTTAGGAAAAAAGAAAAAAAAAAAAAAAAATATATATATATATATATACTTTTTTTCAAAACTACTTGCACTACTAAACTACTACAACTACTAAATCACATTTTACAGGACATTTGAAAATAACATTTGCCAAAAGTCCTCGAATTGTTCAGCTGGTTTTTTTTCTTGTTTTGCTTAAAAGGTGTTTCAGCTGTGCTGCCCCTCCCCCTGTTGTCTTGGAAATAGTCCATCCTCACCATTTGGCTGGTGTGCAGGACTCATCGATCAATGTAGCACACCTGGGGTGTGCATACAATTAAAGCACTTCCAAGGTATGCACAGCAGACATCCATTCATGGTTTTCACTGTTGTTTTGTATTGATAAATTACTCCTAACCTGGCTCAGTTCAAGTTAGTTTCTGTACACATCTATGATTAGGAATTGCCTGAAGCCTACTAAGTTGTCCTCTGTGAGAGTTTAAGTTGTTTTTCATTATGTGCATCAGTTAATCATAGTCTTCCTTAAGCTGTACAATCCAGGTGTGGATCTTAAAAAACGATGTTTTCTAAAGGAACAATTGATTAGATTAGCATGTTTTAAAATAGTGATCGCTATGGATTTTTCCACAGCAGAATATAAATATATTTGCTTGGATCAGATTTAGAAATTGTGCTTGATGCACAATTTCTAAATCTGCTTCATGATTGAGAAATTCAATCTGATCCCTAGCTAAATTGACCTCTGTATTATGAGTTTCATGAAGCACTTCTTTTTTCATTTTAAAATCTGAATGAATAAACTTGTTTGAAAGCTCTTGCTGTGTAGTAAATGTAGACAGCAACTAAAAATGCAAAGGAGTTGTGTATAGTCAACATTAAGACTTAAATTTTCCCTAATGTGAATTTTGAAAAATGATGGGTCTTGGGGAAAACAGAAAAATGTTTCAGAAAAGTAAAAAGAAACAAATGTCATTTTTACCAAGAGTTTTAACTCTGGGAAATGCTATAGTTAAGCAGGGGCTTTACACAGTGATCCACATGGTGTATGGCTTTATGAGAGGGCAGATGGTCCCACTCAAGCAGGAAGTGATTGACATAATGACATGGCCGACCATGGAAGGTGGGTGTATGTGTGTACTGAATGAGCGTATGTGTGACTGATTCTAAAATAAGTCCTTTAAGTATATCATAATGTTTCTCCTATCTGTGTTTCTGAGGTGTTGCTGGCCTTCATGTTTATAAACAATATTCTTTATGGAAATGACTTTAATTTGCTGTGAACATTTTTGCTCTGTCACCTTTTTAAAATAAAACAAATAAACTAAATTAAAAAGTTTCAAATTTGTAAGTGAGCAATCGTCAAAAATCAGAAGCTGATTTAAAAAAATAAAAATAAAAAATGACTTTGCTTAACTGGACTTTATTCAGTTTTACTTTGACTGCAAATCTTTTCTGACCAGTCATACAGTATATACCTTGGCCACGTACACAACTAAATTTGCCAACTATTTATTCGTAGCCCAGCACCTCTATGTGGATGTTACAGAGAAAATTGAGTCTCATTGTGATGATCTTCTTGCTTTCAGTGGTTGAGTACATTTGACCAGAAACCAACCATTTCTTTGGTTGCTTTCCTCTTCTGAGAAAAAAACTTGGCGTTGTTTCTGAGATCTATAAGTGAAAGCAAAAACTTAGTATGCTTTCAACCTACAGTCATTGTCTGCTTGTCACTTTGGAATGTAAATTGTTGACTTTATGTTAATTGTCGGTAAGTTGATCATAGTTAAGGAACCAGTTGTGATGGGAAGGCATATTTTGCTTTGTTTTCTCTATCTCTTTAAACAAGTCCTGTCTGAAAGTGAATCACCTGTCTGAGTACCAAGGAGAAGCCCAACTGGTTTACTTTCATGAGTAGAGCATCATATGGGATTGGCTATTATGCTTGATTATTTTAGGGGTTTTTTCAATGGACACACACAAAATTGAAAAAAGTGGGTGATGTGGCAAAATGTCACAAAGGAAAGGGGAAGATAAGAATAGAGGAGCAAAAATGAATAAAAGAGATACAAGGAAATTTTCTTGAAAATCTGCTAGTATTTCTTTCGCTGTAGAAGAGGAAGAAAACAGAACATACTGTGTTTTTGTTTTGTTCTGCTTTAAATCCTGATCCTGCCTTGAGAACACTGACTGTATCAAGTTTATCAAGTTTATTAACCCCACACAATGGTGTATGTGTCAGTTAGTAAAGGAGGAAAGGAGAAAAATATTTTTTATAAGATCTAATCTGATTCTTTGCAGAGATCCGACCTCTAAAGTTTCTGTTGTGACTTGTAGTCTTTGGTTTCTTCAATTTACTTTTGATATAAAAATAACCTTTTGCCATCAAGAGGTTGTAGGCCTTCTTGCTCCTTCTAGAATTTCAAGAAGATTAAACGTTATCTGTGATGACGATGCAGCTGGAGACCACAAACTACTGTAGCCATGAAGTCAAAGCTAATTGCATTAGCCTGTTTAGATAAAAAGACAAAAAGCCTCATCTGCGAGTTATGAAATTTTTGTGTATTTCATTGCAATTAAACTTGTTCTAACCTTCCTAACTTTTCTCCACTGAAATGTTGATCCTAAAGTGTCAAAGTTACACCCAAATAAGATAATAACCAATGTTATTAAATTAACTTAGAGAAAAAAATAAAATGGCCAGGTTCTTTTCACAAGGGTTTTCTTGTCAGGCTTGCCCATTTAGTAGAAAGTAAAAAAAAAAAAGTCCCGTTTATTTACAAGAAAATGTTTTTTCTGTCTGTTTTGCTTTGCATTCATCAGAATCTGTCTTCCCGATTACTCCAAATGCTTTCTTTGTCTGTACTGAGCACATAATCTTCTCAAGGTATTATTTTTCTGCCACACCTACTAGTATCATGAGACCAACACGTTTCTGTTCTTTCCATAAAGAACAGGTTCTTCCATTTTTCAATTATGACAAAGTCTTGGCTAGTCTGAAGTTGTCATATGATTCATCTTCAGTTTGCATCTGAATAAAAATGCACTGTTGCATAGTTTTAACCCTTGTGCCATCCTAACACTAACACTCTGTTTACTCCCATTGTCCTAAAGGTCAAAAATGACCCGCCCTAACAAAAGCCCCAAAATAAAGCATATTAATTAAATTTTAAATCCAAAATCTATTTTGTATAATAAAACAATCTATTTATCAATTCAACTCAATATAATTCATTATTTATCATGTATTTTTGTTATACAATACAAAAGGACGATCAACAGGATTACGCTCTTTTTTTTTCTTCTTTTTACCACAAACCATGTGTTGTAGCAGTTTTCTTTTACATAGTAAAGGTTTATTATTGTAAGTATATAAATGTGAAGGTGCTACTTCTGAATTAATTATACTGAAAGGGAACAAATGTCAACAATTTGGAACTCTTTAGTCAACAGTTCATTCCTTCATATTTTTTTAGGAAGTGAAATATAAAAACACGTCTCGTAACACAACAAAACAAAATGTAGCTTGGCTTTGTGAGCAATTTAACATCAGCTCTTATCTCATAATTGTATGAAATGTTCAACATAAGCTGAAGAACATCATATCCCTCCCACCCCACGTTGAACTTAAGATGAAGAACATTCCCATGAGGTGGAGATGTTCTTCATTTTATAAAGATGTTTTCATAATGAACATCTTCAGCATAAGACGAAGATAATTCTTTCCTTCCCACCCCATGTTGAACATAAGATGAAGAACATCCCACATTGAACACAAAATGTTCAACACAAGATGTTCAAGAAAATCTTCATAACATAAAGATGTTCTTCATTACATGGAGACGCTCCTACGCTGAACATCTTCAGCACAAGAATGTGTTCAACATGTTATGCTGAAGATCCCAGGTAGGACAGTATGTGCAAACGCAGGACATGTTGAACAGTGAAACGTATTCTCATGGCTTCAGCAAGGAACCGTCTAGGGGTACCTTCAGCATAGCTTCATATCCTCTGAAAATTAGGATTCTATCCTTTTTTATATTGTAGGATGCAGTTACCCAGCAAACCTCCAGGCCTTCAGAAAAGCTGGATTTAGACTGTGATTCGGACTTTATCTACCAACTGCATTGTTTGTTTGTTTTTAAAAGAAACTGGCTGCACAGTATTTTATTTAGTTTACTTTAGAGTAAAGTAGAATCAATGTATAAGCACACCATGCTTTAGATCTTCGATTTAAAAAGTTAAAAAAAATTCCCTCCACCTTATTATTATTATTATTATTATTTATCACTGGAATGCTGTAAACTGAGTTTTAAAGTAATTTGTTGATGGAAATTAAATGGACCATCTTCAACTTGACATTTTACATGTCAAGTTTATAAAGTAAGTTGAGTATTTTGAGCTTTGGAAAACTTCCAGTATAATGTTTGTTTACCCAGTTGGCCAGCATTTTTTGTCAGTCTTCCTGCTTTCCGTGCAAAACCACAGAAGCCAATAAAGTGTGGAATGTGAGTTGAGGCGACTGTTGCGCACTGACTGACGATGACGGCTACCTAACCCACCTGCAGTAGATTTCAATGCGCGCGCACGGCTCCCTTCCAGCCTCGTCACAGAGGCTCCCGTCGCTTGGTATTTAAATAGCGCCCCTGCGCGCAGAGAGCCACAAGCATGCCTCGTCTCTAGAGAGGCAGGGCGCGACTTGGAGACGCTTTGGTTCAGAGAGAGAGAGAACGGTGCAGCCGCTGCTGAAGCAGAGCGCAGGAGTTTTATCCCAACTTCACTGCTGCAGGTCGTTGAGACACAGCGACCTTGTTCTCAGGGGTAAGTTCCTGCTGCTGACATATCTCTCCGTTGCTTCTCTCCTCCAGTGTCCGTGTTTATCTAAGCTGCGCATTCCGCTGTTATATGACGGTGCTGATCATGAGGAGTGATGAAAGTAATCTAGAAATTATATAAACGATGCAAATTTGCAGCCTTCTGCCCCTGTGTGTGGTTTTTCAAATTCTGCAAAAGTGTCTTCACTTGTTGCTGATGAAAATGACACTAGATTTGCGATTGATGGGGGGAAATCCTGTTTGTTTTTCTTCTTCTGTACACTTACGCAAGAAAGGACGGCAATGAAAACCAAAAAAAAAATTTTTTTTTTTCATTATTTTGGCGTTTTGTTTAGGTGAAAAATGACATGTAAAAAATGAAATCTATTTGGACATTTTTCTATGTGCTCATGGGTAATTGTTGTTATTGGTAACAATACGGAGTGATTTATTTATTTATTATTTTTTTTGATTCGCAGAAAATTTACAGAGTTAGATTTTACGTACGAGACATTTGACGAATGCATTTCTGAAACCAAAAGTTCACATTTGAAACTTTGCATTGTTCATTTCGTTGCTGTCTTAACATGAACCCAAAATAACTTGCCCCTTTTTACGTATGCTCGGATTAAACAAAAAATATGCTAGAAATTATGCAGAACGGCCATTGATCCCCGTTTACTTTTTAAATTCATATCCCCGCTATGAATTAATTAGAAACAAAACGCTAATTGATTCACTTTTTTTTCCACATTCTGCAATATGCAACCATAACATTAGATGTTGAAAGCACATTTTCACACATCGACTGACAGAATTTAGTTCAGGGGAAAACGGAGAAGAGTTGACCTTGTGGCTCCAGAAGGCGCAAGAAGCTGGCCGGCACCCCTTTAAAAAATGTTATAGAAAACTGGTATTTACTTCTATTCATGAATTCTCAATCTATGAAAGCAAATAATTGCCATGATTTGGAAGGAAATTAAATGATTTCCAGTTGCTATGAAACCAATGAAGAATTAACATAACAGACGACTTTGGGTTGTCGTCTGTACTCATGATGTTGGTGAGTGTAGCAATTATCTAATTTGTGACTCCATATTTGTGCGCCCCCCTACCCCCCTCCAGCTCCTTTATCATCCATGTCAGTTGCCAGAAGGTATGTAGCTATTAATTAATATTTGCTTTGCTTATTGTTAATGGGGTTCTTTTTTATTTTTTTTTATTTTTAATTCCTTTGTAGTCATACCCTTCCAGACAGTAGTCTTCCCAGAAAAGACCACAATCCCGATATTCAGAGCACATTCACCTTCCATTTCCTCATCGTCTCTGGTTATTTCTTATCTCAGTGGGGGGAGAAGCTGCACATATGGAGAATTAAAGGGCCGCCAGATTAAGTTATTCCAGCCAGAGCCAAATATGAGTTCACAGTATTCATCATAAATGAGTGGCCCTCCCCCCCCCCCCCCTCTGAAGCCATGAACTGAGGACACCGCTCTTTGATCTGTGGGTGTCTAAAAGTGCGACTTGTCTACATGAATATAGTGGTGTGTACATAACTTTATGTATGACCAGCATGAGGGGAAAGACGTCAGAACCAACTTTACTGAGAATGTTTGTGGCACATCTGTAATGTCAGAAAGTGCGGTGTGAGAACAGGAAACTGCTGGAAAAGCTGAGCGCTGACCTTGGTGCTGAATTATTCCCGGTGCGCGCACAGTGCCTGCCCTCCATGCGCCGACAGCGCGCGCAGAGCGGCGGCTCTCCTGTTTCTCTGACACGCGGCACATTCCTTGCACGCCACCCACGCGGTGAGATGCGAGATTTTCAATGAAAAACGCAACTCGTTCAAGTGGCTTTGCATTAAAAAGGAGAAAGACAAAACAAACAGAGCTGAATTTGCAGTTAATTTCCAACACAGACGTAATCATTTAATATTTTTCTTTAGGTATTTACAAAACAAGCGCTGTTGAAATGTTTATCCAAGTCTGCTAAATTTAGGCATGCTGTATCCATGTCATTGTCACTGGATGCACAACATTTGAGTACAAATAAAGTCCAGATTGACTTTTTATTCAAACATTTTCAACGGTTTTAAATGGAAACGTTTGCTGTATTACAGTTGATTTTTAATGTGACCTATAAAAGTATTAAATTGTTAATGAAAATGTTATTTGTTGTCTCCAGTGTTTTGTGTGTTTTTCTTCTGCTGCTTGTGCAGATGCAAAGCTAGCTAGATTTGAAAATGCACTGCAAAAATTCTGATGTTACTTGTGCACATCCGATCTTAGAAGCCAAAAGTGACTGTAAATGTCTGTTCAGCTGCTGTGACTCAGAGGGATTCGTCTTACAATACCTGTGGACAGAGGGCAGCAACTCTTTCACATAAGGAACAGGAAAAAACAGCTGACTTTCCTTCCTACTTCATTAAAATAACTTTTTCAAGTTTGTTTTCAGTACAAATGATCTTTTTCTAAACGTTATCCCTATTTAGAGGTCGAACAGACATTTTTGAATATTCAAAATTTTTGAATAGAGCTGTTTTTACGGCTCATTCTGATTTGCACAAGCATTTATTGCTTCTTCATTTAATTATGTTTTCAAACTAATTGGTAAAATTTCCTGTAATCTTCTTTGGACAATTGCTTAGGCATAAAGTTTTGGTAAAAAGTAATCAGGGATATTTGCTGGGGCATTGCAGCGTATTGGAGCATGTGCATCAATGTCACAGTAAAATTGATATTGTTCAACCTATGATTTGAATGTTGCATTATTGATCCTGGTAACTGATGTGTAAGATGGGGGTTTCGTGTTTTCCTCGATTCAGAGAAGAACAAAAAAAAAAGATCTGTTGACACTATGGTCTGAGCGGTGTGAATCAATACAGTGTGTGCAGGCTGTACAACAATTTAAAAATGGATTGATCAATTCCATTTACTTTGAAACTACGAGCATACTAGAGAAACTTACTAGTAGACTGGAGAGCTATGAAAATGTATGTGGAGGTCACTTGAGAGAGGCCCGTTTATGATTCTAAAAGAGAAGGCTCTCATAAACAGGATTCAAATTTAAAGCGCTTTTCAGAAAACAAAGGAACAGAGGAAAGGAAAATTATAATAAAGATGGAAAATAACAAAATGGAACCTTTTAATCATCAGGAAAACAGAAGCTTAGATGTACTCATTTTTAGACAAAAGTTTGTATCCAAATTACGAATGCTCTTTACCATAATTGTTGCAAATAATTGAATGTTATTTGCCATAGAAATAATCTGGAATTTATTTACAATATTCTAAATATTTGCTTTTCAAATTATTTGATACATGCATCCGTTCTAATGCAGTTCCCTCAGTGTTTAGAGGTCTAAACAGGTTCCAACAGGTTGTAATTGCTGCTTGAGAACATCACCTGCAAGATAAATCCATGCAATTTTCCCATATTATGCACATCTCTTAAATATCTTACTGAAGCTGGAGAGAATGTGTAAGTCTCTCTGGGTGAGAGATTTTAATTAAATCCTGTAAAGAGAAAAATGGAAAATACACAAATGGCTTAAAATAACCAGTCAGTTTTTATGTGTTGTATGTGATGTAATCAGCTATGTGTATGTGGATTTTCTATTTATTGTAAATTATCCAAGCAAAATCAAAAAACCACCTGACCCCTGACTTGCTTCTTGTTTTTTAGATGAAAATATAGAGTGAGTACAGAAAGTTCTGGCTACCAGCTTTAATAACTTCTGTACCCATTTGACTGACTTATCAGTTTAACTAAAAGCATTTCTGTTTCCTCTTTTCAGAAACATTCCTGGGGGAATCAGTGCAAGTGAACACATAGACACAAGTCACACGCACACACAAGCACAATGCAGGAGTCGGAGCCCACAGTCTGCCAGCTGCAGCCCAACATCATCTCAGTGCGCCTTTTCAAGAGGAAGGTTGGTGGTTTGGGCTTCCTGGTGAAGCAGAGGGTGTCCAAGCCGCCTGTCATTGTGTCAGACTTGATTCGTGGCGGAGCAGCAGAAGAGTGTGGCCTGGTGCAGGTGGGCGACATAGTGCTAGCCGTCAATAACAAACCCCTGGTAGACCTTTCATATGAGCGAGCGTTGGAGACTTTGAAAAATGTGTCGCCTGAGAGCCATGCCGTGCTCATCCTCCGAGGGCCCGAAGGGTTTACCACCCACCTGGAGACCACCCTGACCAGAGACGGCCGCCAGCGCACAGTGAGGATCACCCGACCTGCCTTCCCACCCTCAAAGTCCTTCGATCAATGGTCCCCTCTCAGTGCATACAGCCCTGGGCAGCAACTCAACAAGGAGCCCCAGCTGAGGGCCATTGAAAACCTGTCCTCTCCTTCCATCACTCAAACGCTCTTGCAGAGGGGAGGGATGCAGGGCCAGGACGGTGGCCGCGGAGCTCTCCTGTGCAACGGGGTGGAAGAAAACAATGACCTGCTTAAGGAGATTGAACCGGTGTTGCATCTCATCAAAAACAGCAAAAAGGAGATTAACGGTGAAGGCCTGCAGAATGCTGGGAGAAGAGATGCAGAGATTCAAGTGGCATGGTAATTTCTAATGTGATAAGTCATTATTGATCCCTTAATTTAACTGTCTTTTGCCTTTATTCCCCTCCAAGCTGATGACTGGAGTTGGAGGCCAGTCAGAATTAGAAGTGAAACCCTTGTGGGGAAAATGTTATTGGCTTACACAAGAGCCTGCACCTGGTCTGGTTTCAGAAAGAATTCCTGTTCTCTCTGTCACCATGCAGTCTCTGAACAGCCTGGCACATCTGTGTTGCTTAGCTGTTACATCCAGGCTGTCAGTACTATGACTCAGAGTACAGTGGTGTACATAATTCATGTCTGCATGCTGGCCTCCAGTAAACCCCACTTAAAGTGACAGTATTTGGAATATATTTGTCAGATGCTTTTCTTAATTCGCTAAGCCAACTACGATGGCTCCATTAAATGACTTGCATCAGTTTGGCAGCTTTCCCTTAATTGTGACGCTTGTGGCAAAATCCAACAAATTTGAAATGCATGGCAGAATTGAAATAATTTCCATGAGATATGTTAGTATTCTGCATAAGTAAGTATATTAGGGTTTTTTGTCAGCTTGTGAGAGATTTAAAGTTCACAGCTTGGAGGAATTCGGTAGATAAATGTCAGGGCATTAGTTCTCCAGGATGGCCTGCGAGGAAAATCTAATCAGGAACATTTTCCAGATGGTCATAAAGGTTGCACTTAACTGTAGAATACTTGAAGTACTGTAAGCTTAAGTACTCATTTGGGACGAGGTTTCACAAGATCCTTCAGGAAAAAGTATCAAAAATCAATGTTTGACTTTACCTAAATTGTCTGCTCAGTGTTCTGTTATTGACATATCAGCTATCTGCTCCCACAGCCAAGTGAAATCACATTGAGGCTGCAGTCTGCTTTTGATCAATATCTGATTTTTTACCCACCAGTGAAACTGTTTTTGTCCATCATAAATATGCTTTAAGGGATTTGTTGCTTTCTGTGGATAGGTATACAGCATAGCACACAAATAGTGGAGTTGTGTTTTGAATAGTTCCAGATGAGTTCACATGAATTGGATTCAAACAGTTAAAAACTATAAATCACATGATATTCAGGTGTAAGATGATGTGGTTAAGATTGGTCTTTATTTGCAGTGTCCAAAAATGAAAACTAACCTTCAAAAAGCCACCTAAACATTTTAAAATCTACTTTAAAATGGAATTTGAGGTTGAATGACAGTCTTTTTGTAAAATACTTGGCAGCAAAACTAAAGTTGATCAGACTTGCAAATTAAACCCTAAAAATATGTACACTGTTGATTTTCTTCACCCTTGTGATAAATCATAGTAAAGGGACTCTTTTGGTTGTGTTCAGCATGAGATGGAGTTAGTTGATTCTTCTGCAACGTCAGTCACTATGTGTTACACAGACAGCAAACACATGACTCCTATTTGGGTCAGAAACCATTTACAGGATTAAGGAACAGATTGTGGAAGTTTTTACTCTGTAGGCGTTCAAAACAACAAGTTGAAATTCTAACACTCTGCATAATCTTTTTTTTTTTTTTTGCAAAGTCTCACTTAATTTTATTTTTAACTTTCTTATTCTTAAGAAATCCTCCTGCTTCTTGTTTGGCCTCAGACCTCAATGGTTAACCCTGAAATAATTGGGGTTTAGGAAGCTGGCCTGTCCAAAACAAACTTTATGAAAAGCCATCTTACAATTTTTAAGCATGCATTGTGCTCGGGGGGCATGACGATATGAAAACGCCACTAGATTTCTTTTCATAGCAAAGTCAGACTTGTAGCCAGCATGTGACTGTCTAATAAAGCAAGTGGAAGTGATTATGAGCTCTGGATATGAAAATGAGTAAGTTTTCAATGCAATATAAAATTTGAGACTCCTATTTTAGGGGATAAAATGAAGTAATTCTTGAGTTGTCTGTTTTGATAGATGATGAAAACACTTCAGTTCAATCTTCTGCAATTTTTTACATCTACTTTGTCCCCTCATGTGGCCATTTTGTCTCAACTACTTTCACATAGATCACCAATGCATAATACTTTTTATGACACTTGGGGGGATAAATAATCATGACATTTTCAAATCTCTGCATATTTTTTCCTAAAGGCTTTATCTTGAGTTCCATTTCTCTTTATTGTGGTTTTGATGCTCATTTTGACTAGTTGACCTCATGTTGACCCTTCTGTGTTTGACACTTCTAATCCTTTACTCTTCCTGGTGAAGCCCTAACTCAATCAACTAGTTTTCTAACAGTACTCAATGTGATCTTAAAAAAATTGTACTTTAAGTCATTCACTATAACTGCAAAATATAGTAAAGGTGGGAAAAAAAATAAGATAATTTGAATGTCTGCATGTCCCTATGGGATCTTCTGTTGTAATGACAAGTGTTGTACAGGAAATACTCAGTAAATACAGACATATTAAAGCCAAACTTTCTCATTCAAAAGTACAATTGTGGTCTGAGTGCGTAACAAGGCATGCCAAAATCAACATTTTATGCACTATCAAGTTAAAGTCACCAAAGAGTACATTTCAGCAATCAGAAAAAGTTATCTTTTAACTTTTTTGGTTTCTGATGAAGATCTCAACTGAAAAGGAACATAAAAAAAAATTGTGGTTATTTTTAACATAAATGTTAATGTATTTCTGCGTAATCTTTCCACAGTAAAATTTCCGGAATCAGTTTTTAAAGACCTATTGTCAGGAACAGAAAAGCGTGAAACAATGGCCGTTGCTTGTTTTCAGCAGAGAGGGAGGTATATTTTCACAACTCCACGTCAGGCAGATGATGCTCTGCGTCAGTCAGCAGTAATCGCAAATGACACATGCGACTTCTCCCATTGTTTCAGCCCGTTTGAACTCCAACTCTGCAGCATCGGAAAGAATATGCTTTCCCAAATTGTGGCAATAACGAGATGGAATGTGACAGGAAGTGTGAAAGAGAAAAAGGATGCCTATGAGGACTTACAATTGGCACGGACATGTGCTCATGGCGATGGCAAGGAAAGATGGGCGGGGTGGTGGTAGGGGGGTTGAGTGTGTGAAAGACTGTAGGAGGCGAAATGTGTGTGGGCGGTTTTGAGTGGAGGAAACCAAACTTAAACAGGGAGATTAGGTTTTGTTTTCCAAGTCCTGTGTTCTGCAGCGTGGTGGCAGCTCCAAATCCCACCCACAATCCCATTCTCACTGCTCCGATTGAGATATCTCACAATTACGCACAATCCTTCTTCACTTGTAATATTTCCCTATTGTAATTTTTACACCTCCTGGTTTGTTCAGTGTTTTTATTTAAGAGTCATCTGGATTTAACTTTGCATTTCTTAGAATTTGCTTGATTCATTTTGCCAAAAAGTTAAATAGTCTACAACTAGCACTACCTGGAGCACTAAACAAATCATTGCACCTGTATACTTTTGAAAAGACAATCCTGTTTAAGGTTTACCTTTTACACACAGAAAGCTTTCATGATATTAATAGCATTGGTGAGCAAACAGTCTTGTGTCCACAAAACCAAAATTGAGTATTGTTTACAGTCTGTGTGTGCTTTTAATTGTCTGGGTTTGCTTTTTTGTGAGATTTTTAAATTGAAATGAAAGTACCTTGTGCAAGATCAGAGTGCACACACCTGATGGAAAATTGGGTTTCTCTTCCAGGGACCTCGGTGTGGGAAATGAGACATCCATCCAGCTGGGTTCGGATAATAACAGAATGTCGGAAAACGTGCCAGTGGCAGACCACAATGCTGATATTGACAAGGTAAAAAACAAAAGTACAACTAAAACAGCATGTTAAAATAATAGCAATGATTTCAAAATGAAAACAATCTGAAAATAAGTTTATCCAAATTAGGTCTGAATGACCCACAAATCACGGTCGCTTTTTCTTTGTATTTGTCTGTACTGCAATTTAAGTCTGGCCAGGCTTTGCTAGTGTTTTATTTGTAACTCTTTTACATTTTGTCACATAACTGCAAACTTCTGTGCATTTTATTTCATACAGTAGAATAACACAAACTAGTACATGTCTGTGAAGCAGAAGGAAACATTTTATTTGTAAATATTTTTAAAATAAAGTGTGGGATACATATGGATTCATCCCACCACCTCTGATAGCACTGACATCACCAAATGCAATGCATGCAATTTCTTTCAAACCTCACCTAATGAGTAAATATAATGCAGATGTGTGTAGTTTTACTTCAGCGTAAATCCAGCTGTTCAGTGAAGCATTCAGGTTCGTTAGAGAGCATTAGTGAATAAACAGAATCATAAGAGAAAAGGAACATGGCATGTCAAGGATAATGCTGTGAAGAATCTTGAACAGATTTGGGTTACTGAACAATGTCCCAAATCTGAAGCACTACTCAGTCCACCTGCCAAACATGGGGGGAAAAAAAATTGCACAACTGCAAAACCAACCAAGACATGATTGTCAACTTTAAATAACAGGCTAGAAGAGGAGAACGTTCATCAGAAAAGTGGTCAAAAGGACAAAAGGTACATCTGGAGGAGCTGAGGTGATCCATAGTTTAGGGGGATAAAAATGTTGAGGACAAATGTTAGTCACACTTATCACAATTCTGGTCTTTATGGAAGAGTTGCAAACAAAAAAAAAAACATTATTGAAAGAAAGGTGGTGGTGGCAGCATCATTCTGTTGGGATACATTTCTTTATCAAGGACAAGGAAAGGTTACACCAGGGTGGGACTTCACCTTCCTATCCACAACCGAAGTGCAACACATATTTTACAATTTAAAACATGCATTTTAATAGAAATATGTCTTTATCATGCATATCCCTATTCCAGCTTTGCACAAGGTGGCAAACTGTTTGCTGATCCAATCACCTCTGCATTTTATTTTTCTAATAATTATTTGTTGCAGTTAAATCTGACCTTCCACGCAGAAGGATTTTATCATCGGTCTCAGTGATGTGGGTAGTGTCGTAATCTGCACACAGCCCGCATTATCTGCACAATTTTAACGCTTCTCGAGGCTCCATCAATGCAACCGGATGGAGTGGAATATTTCCAGTAGACCTAATGAATACATGCAGCTGCAGTACGATTTCTTCCAATCAAATGAACCCTTTTCTTTGATTAATCAATTCTTTCAGATCTACAAACAGAATGCAGATTCTTTTGGAATATGTGTTTTGTTTTTCATAGAAAAAACAAAAACAGATTTGAATGGTTAAAGGGCCTCAGAGGTGAATTTAATATGAAACATTTTTGCTCAAACCTGAAGTACTTTAAAAATTAGTTGAAATGTAAATTTTGGGGAACAAAATTGTCACAAAACCATAAATGAGAAATATTACTCCAGAGAAAATGTTATTGAACAGTTAGTGGTTTTAGAAAATTGCATGTCTTAATTTCTTAAGCTGCCAGAATTTTAGATGACACGCTCACCTGCAGTTCAGTTTTCTCTCTGTGGGAAGAAATTGTTCTTCAATCTTCAACCTGAGTTTCCCCTCCATTATGATTAATATATAATCACTCTGCAAAACTATGACAGCAGATTGTTCTGTAAAATTATAACCAAATTCTGGTGGCACTTGCTTGAAGAAGTCACTGAAGCAGAAAAATTTACCTCACAATCTTTTATTTTTTTCCTTAAATCCTAAGAGGTGCTTAAATATTTTACACTCACACTTTTTATCTTCTCAAGCTGTCTGTTTTATCCACTTTCTATCAGCTGTTCCCATCTACCAGATTTTGCCGCTCATCATCTCAACTTCCCATCAGATGTTTTAATTGATGGGTGGAACGTTTACTGCATAAATAAGTTTGCTTCAAATACTTTGGTAATTATGCTCCATCATGCCATTCTCTTAATCAGTTTAGCTGTTATTGTAATTTCTTGTACAGCAGCTCCTCTCTTTTCCATCCATACCTCATTCTTGACATTGATATATGTTGATTTGAATCCGATGGGCGGCAGGAAGGAGGACCGGATCATTTAAAGAAAGGAAATATAAAACGGTCTTCATTCTGATAAATTGACCTGTTTTGAGTTCAGAAATACAAGAAAACCTACAGTGGTCAAAATTTACTTTCAACCAGCAGTTGATGTTCACTCTTCATTTATTCATTTGGCTTGCAGCCTCACAGAGGTGTGGACATACAGATTCATTTATAATTGATGGATCACAACTTTGGAATAGAACTGTTTTTAGCAAATTGTCACACAATTCCTGCATTATTCAAAAGTAAATGACAAAAATACCATCAGTTTGTGGCTTGAATCTATCTTTGAACTTTTTTCTATGTATACTGACATAATATGCAGTTCTTTAAACATGTCAGACCTTACCAAGCTCACCTAACATGTCAACTTTATGACAGGAACAATGGAAAATGTCTGAACAGGTATGTCATGTTTTGAGTGATTGCCAGGAGAAAGCGATTTCACCTTTAAAAAGAAAATGGCAGAATTAATTTGTTTTGTAGTACATGAGACTTCCTCAAACTGCACAAGCTATTTACCTTTTTTCCTGCTGGTGATCAGGAAAGGTTTTGTATATCAAGCCTATTTGACTCAATTGTGTTGATACTCAATTGTGCTAAAACCTGGCTCAATCTGGGTAAATGATCGCTAGCCCATCAACATAAGGTAACCTGGGTGTCTCGATGACAGAGTCAAAGTTCAAACCTCAAAACTTATTGAGACAAGTACACCTTCAAATCGATGTGCATAATAGAACACCTGCAAACCTCAAATGGAAGCTATGGTGTAAAAAATAAGAGTTGTTTTACAAAAGATTAGAACTTGTTGCCTTGCTGTACAATGTATTTTAAAAAAAATACTAGTTGTCAAAAGTATTTATTTCTCTTACCCTTTCTGTTAGTTTTACTCTTCACAAATAATGCTAACCTTTCTCAAATCACAAACTCAGAACACTGTTCTGAGTTTTGACCTCTAAAGTGAATGGAACTGAGCTTGCTAGTATTGAAAATGTCACATTCAACTTTACAGGGATCTAGACACAAGTCTGTCAACTAGCATTGGCTTGTATCTTTTATTACTAACTTTCAGCAATCCACCTTTTTCCTGGGAGGCTTACTGTGAAAACGATTATGGGTCTTACTTCCGGCGCCCACCGAAAGTAGCAGTATTTCACTGTAATTTTTAGTTTTTTTCCCCCTAATCTATATTCATGATAGAAGTTACATCTCTTTTCGGTTATTGTTCAGTATTTAGTAAAACTTATATACGGACACGTCGTCTGCTATCTGAGAGCTGCTCAGTACAGAGGGTCGTAATTGTGAGTTTAATCACGGGGAGCGACAGGAACACGATCGTTAAGTTTTGTAACGGAACACTTAATTAGCAGCGCTGCTAGCAGCTCGTTTGTCTGAAGAGCTGACAGTAATAAAGAAGAGAAAAGCATAGAAGCTGGTCAGAGTTCTGAGCTGCTGTTTTGCACTGAAAGTGTAAAACAACAACTACATTATATTAGCTTGGTGGGATGTGAATTTTATTTTTCGTTTGAACTTAAAAGATAAAGTTAATGAAGTGGCTGCACCAAGTGTGTTTTATTATATTTGGGCCAGCAATACATTTTTATAAGACAAAATAAAGTATCCAGGTTTATTTAGTCCATCACAACCAGAACCTCGAGGTTCTCCGTTTGCTCAGTGTTACTGCAAATCAAGGGAGAATTTTTATTTTTTATGTCCTTTATTTAACCAGGTAAACCCCATTGAGATCTGGATCTCATTTTCAAGCGAGACCTGGGTAGAAGTCTGCAATACACAGCAACCTGGTTACAAAATAAAACCAATTAAAAAATGACCACAGCTGCTGCGCTTCAGACCGTTAATACGGAGAATCTCCCCACTGTACTAGAACCGAATCACATATTAACCTTTTATAAAGAGCAACTTGCCACTGGAAAGTGTCGTAAGATGCCCTTGTGGAGCTCGGGTAACTGTTGTGCTGTTCGTCGCTGTATTCTAATAATCAGACCAAGTTTAATTTGTGGCTGCAGCAAGTGTGTTTTGAACGTGCTCCCAAAACAAAAGCGGTAGTTTTCATCGACTACCGATAGATAAGGAAGCAAAAAGAATTTGGCTAAAAATTGTAAATTTGAAGAGAGAGCCCAAGATGCTTTATGTGTGCTCGTTTCATTGTGTGGACAAAAAGATGGAAGAAAACCCGCATCTGCATCCAAAGCAACTGAGTCAGTGAAGTAGCTAGATGTGCTAGTGCGGGTTATTTGTGGCCATTTATTCAAGTCTCCATCCAACTCCGCAATAACTGTAGGTAGCGGTAAAACAATATTGCCACATTTAAGCTGTGATAGCTGGTGTTCACACATATTTTGTAGTTTAAAACCTCTGTTGAAAGCCGGTTAGCGAGTTGCTAACATGTAAACAAATGGCGGTTCCGGTTTGCGGCGGAAGTCGCAAACCATAAATCACGCAAAACCTCATGGGGGCTAGGAATAAGGTGGATACATGATGATATTAAAGTATTAAGATGGATTTTACAGGTTTTAGGCACAGAACTCTCATTTTTACAGATGAATCTGGATTAAAGGCAGCCATATTTGAATTTTTAGGAAGGTGTTTGTATGATTTTTAAAGTGTTGGAGATTTTCTGATTGGAAAATTCCATTTTGAGTTAAGAAACAAATGGAAAACTTTGCAAAGCAAGCTCTTCTATTTCCACCTCCATTTTCTTTTCTCAAATCAACTGGATTAAGAATTACAAACTTAGCATAAAATGATCTCTTTCGATTCTTTTGCCTTCTTATTATAGCTGCCAATTATGTTCCCTTTTTTTTTTAAGTTCTTCTATTTTGACATTTAAAATGTGCATTAGTACCGAGGCATAAAATTTAAAGAGTACGCTGACATTCAAAACTTGTTCTTGTGGGGAAAAAAAATCTGCTAAAGTCTCAAACGTTAATGCCGATGTTACCATCTAGTCAATCAGCAGCCATAAGTAGTGTCACTGTCAAGAAATCCTGTTTCAAAATATCTTTTTTGAATTCTGGCATAAAGATTTTCTTTTTTTTTTTTGTGGAACACTGAATTCTTCCTCAACTTTTGATGTGTCACTATTTAGCTGCACAGTGAGTCTTGGCTGCTGTTTGCGATTGAATGTACCACAAAAAAGGTCTTTATATGTACTGTTCAAAGCTCCAAACTCCTTTTTGCAATTTGATAAAACACAAAAAGACTCAGCCAGTGAACACTGTAGGCATTCTCTCCAGCAAGCAAAATGATTATGTCCCTGTTGCTCAAAACTGTATAATTAACAATACAGTGGGAGAAGATGAAAGAGCTTCTAAAGAGTGCCATTGATTACTCTGATCTTTGACAATCACTTGCTGCTTCTCCAGGAACGTTTACAGGCAACTTTGGGGTTAAATTGCCTTCATTGATCAGTCAGTAGCTTGAGAACCTCAATGAGGTGAGAACTGGCTCACCCTCGACTTACGGTTTTGCACTGATTGCCTTTATCCTGGAGTGGAAAATAAAACAGAATTGGAAGAGGGGAAGAATGTGAATGGTTTCTGTAATGGGCTCTGCTTTCATAAGCCTGTGTGAGAGGATCTTGAACACAATGCATAACAATTTTCCTTGAGAAGAAAGAGCTTGGGTCCAAGCTGATTGCGTGGTGAAACACTTCTGGATAATGTTTATCTTCATCCTAACTCTCCTGTCATAAGCTTCACTCACATTCGCTCCCTGGCTGTGGCACTTTTCAGCTTTTCTTGATATGACACCTGGTGAGAAAAGACTCGTTTCTGACCCAAGCATTACAAGGGCCAGAACCTATTAGAGTGGTTATAGCTGTAACTAATCCATATATACATCTCTGTGTGCTCTCTGCAGTCTACAGCCCAGGGCAGGACCTCACCCATAAAATCTGTGCAGAATGGCAGCCCCTCCAAATGCCCTCGCTTCATGAAGATCAAGAACTGGGAGACAGGCACTGTCTACAATGATGTCCTCCACCACAGCTGCAGTAAGGTAAGGCAAAACATATCTATTGTTGTTGTTTTTTTTTTTTAATTGATGTAACAACCATCTAATATTTCAGCAAAAGATTTTCCTTCTATTGTGTAAATCATACAGCGGAAAAGCTAATTAATGTACAATTATCGTAGGGATGAATGAGAAATGCTTTTAATCTGCCTCATTAATTTTAATTCAAAACAAAAAGACACGTTAATGGTGCTTCCATGAACATATAAAACACAGCTTATATAACCTTAATAAATAGAAATAGATTGATACATTTATTTAAACTTTAATTACACTTCACTATTGTGTTTCAATCATTTCTCACTAGTTTCAGCTTTGTAGTCTTTGCAGGGCATACATTTTAATTTTCACAACCTTTGGTTTTCAGGGATTTTTTCTTTCAACCTTAGCCTTGTAAAAACCAGCCCCTTTTTCTACATTTTGTGAACTTTGGTGATATTTGAAAGGATTGGAGCTGATTTGACCAAATCCTAGTGCTTGGTTGTGATGTATGTAATGTACCAGTTTGACCGTGAAGGAAGCTACGCTATAGAGCTGACTGGAAATTGCATCCACTATAAAAAAACCTTTCCCCACTGCAAAAAGAGAAGTATCGAGCTGAACATCTTTTTCAGCAATAAAATGTCAAGATTTCACAAAGAATGTGAAATCTTGCTCCAGCTTTAATTGCGCAATATTTGCGTGGCCAACACACCCTGAATGCCTTTCACTTCTGCTGCCATTGCAACTGGAAGACTACAATTCAAAAACAGAAAGAGTTGCAAATGAGGACATTGATTTTCTGCACTGTTTGCTGATTGGCCAGGATGAAATGCATCCTGAGAAATCCAGGAATACAATGGAACAAATCCCAGACAGAGCACTGAAGGGATATGAGTATTAAATGGAATTGCGTAGGAAGGTATAGTCCAAACTACTTCAATCTTGTAGTTTGTGATTTTCTTTGAAGCTTAACTTTTAGATTTTGTTATAAAATATGTTTTTCATCTATCATTTTAGAGCAACACTCAATTACTGAATAATTGGATGCATTATCTTGGACTATTGTATTAAACAGAGATAATATCAAAGGTTGCCATCGTTGTAGTCCCTAAATTCAAGTTCATAAAGGTTAGCAGGAGAATGACGTGGGTATTTCAGTGTTTGAGATCAATTGAGCAGCAGCCATCTCTTTTAAATTTGTTTTTGTTTTTAAAATATCCCCATAATTTGAACAACAGGAAACTGCACAAAGAATGTGAAATCTTAATTGGTCATTATCCAACACTATTATGTCAGAATTGTCTGTGTTACATGTTTATTACGTGACTGGCTATGCTGTTCTATTCCTTTTTAGACAGCCATTGTCTGTGAAATACAGACTATAGCAGCCCTGGCAAGTCTTTCAATATGCTTCCTGTAAAACAATATTTGCAATTACCTATGAATATTTATTTGGTAAATACAATAACTTTGTAACATGCACAATCAGTTTAAAGTACATCTACATAAGAACACTTGGAACTGACTGTTGGAAATTTAGTTTTTTGGTGCTGATGTTTTTGACTTTTTGGCATACTTCATAAAAACTGTCACAATATGGTAGGAGAGTGTTTTGCCCTTATATTTCTGGACTTGAGCACTTTGTAGTCAGTGAATCACTGACCCATAAATTCCAATGTGGATCAAAGTCTTTTACAGTCAGATGTGAGTCCATCTGCTCAACAGATGAACCTTGACCCAAACTGGGTCACCCAACAGCACAATGATCACCAAACACACTAGCAAAACTTCAACCGAGTGCCGAAAATGGAAAGCAATCGCGTTGTTGCTAAAGCTCGCTGATGGGCTCCTAGATTTCCTGGTTATTCCAGACCCGTGCATAAATAAATGCCCAAAAATGCAGCAACAAAATCAATTTTTTTATTTAATTTCAAATTATATTTATTTAGTTGGTGACCATAGTATAAGAAAGGGGTGGAGTTATGAACATGTGGCATGCAGGTTCACAGTTTACTGTTTTCATCAAGTGTCATGGCGGCTGATGTGTGCAGCACTGTGTGACAATTCCTCTGAAACTATGGGGCCTGTTTCTTCTCTAATCTTGTTTGGAGAGTGCAAATATCTATATGGCCAATCTTATTTTTGTAAGTTTTTATGTGTTTGACATTATTAGAAAGCTTAGAATCCACATTTTCAGAATCAGTAAATAACTCTAGTTGCTTCCAGGGAGACTTGTTCCTGGTTTTGTTGTGGCCAGTTATGAATTCCTGTGCTGTGATCAACAAAACCTAAGAAATGTTTCTGAAATATGGCATGTATTTTCTTACATGACTAGCTGCACAAATTTGACAGGTTATTTGTATCAAAAGGTATCAAATTGACATTGGGTAAAATTTTGGGCTGATATAACAAATAAATGAGAAAAAGCCATGTTTGTGAGGAGACATGCACAACGTTTTCAGATTTTACTTGTAAATATAATGGCTGCAGAGCTTCACCTTGTACTACAGGCTGGACATCAGAGGAAGTTTCTCAGTTGACTGAACAGTGTGCATGCTCACCATTGCACAGCTTGACTTCAGCAGTCTGAAATATAATAGCACAGCTTGGTGTGTCTTTTTTGTTGTTCTGTTCATTCAAGAGCTAAATTTTGTTTGTGAGGATTCTTGTCTGAAGATTTATAGTAAACCACCAGGAGATTAGATATTTCTGAGTGTTTTTTTTATTGAGGAATGAGTACCTTATTATAAAACCATGTATCATCAGCACACTGTTATTTGGCAGCTCACATGGACGAATGATTTTCTGTAAAAGAGAACTAGGAGAATCAATATAAAATTTTCATTTTTGTCATATTCTTTTTCTTGGTACTTTTTGTATATTTGTAACAAAGCCATCCTATTTGATACCTTTTCTAAGAAATTACATTTCCTTCACATTTTAGGCTCATAAAATCTCTAGCCATAATTGGCACACTGTTCAGCTTTCCAACAGCTGCTTATAATGGAAATGTTATAATTTTCCAGGTATGGTTGCTGAAAAAGTTTGCTCATCATTTCAAGAATTGTGCCTTTAAAATTATTCTTTGCAAAATTATCGAAAAAAAAGTTCACATCACAACTTTGGGTAGGAGGGCTTTGAAAATGAAACTCCTAACTAAAAGTAAGTGTTTGGGCCGATGAATTTTTAGTTATATTGTTACCCCATAAATCCAACAGACTTCTTGTTCGGGTGAGCAATGATGCATAATCAACGGTCTGTGAGTTTACAATGTAGACATCAAATATGGAACCAAAGCGACTGCATGAATTTTATGTTTTTATGTAAACATCTTTAGGGATGGCAGCAACTCTATGAATGGCAAACTCAGTGGGTGGATTTTTTCTTTGTTTTCTTTTGTTTCTAAGAAGTTCCTTTTTCTAAATCAGCTGGTATTGGATATGTTTTGTAGGCTATTTGCCAAGTTAGCATAAAAACTTTAAATGTCTTACACCTTACACGATATTACATATTTTTTTTAAAATGCTTCTATACATGTTTTTGTCTTTAAAGCTATGCAGTAATTTCACTTGCTTGGATGAACAAGGTCAAATGTGGTGCAGGTTTTTGACTCACTTAAACTTGCAAATCTGTTCGCATCTGCCTCACGGTTGCAAGAACACAAAATAAACGGAATCAAGCAAAAATGATTACTCTTTAAAAAAATAGAAATACAAAAGCTTTTAGTTTTGTTTACTTACAAAACAAATCAAAGACAAAACTGAAACATGTCGGCTGTAACGTTAGCATCCATTACTTCGTTTGCAACACAAACTAGATGCAAAAAAACCTTATTCATCCATTTTAGAGACCAACTCTTTAGTGTGTGATATTTTTATCTGTGATCTTGCACAAAAGAATTAAAATAAGATATTCAGTCATTTTTGACACTGAGACTGAAAGTCTTGGATGATAATGTTTAGCCTTTTTTTCTGTTCATTTCTCAGTTGTTTTGTTTTTTTTTCACAACATATTTTGTCACGTAGCCAAAGTTTCTACTTTTAGTCAATGAGTCCACCTACCAAAGAAAAGGTGATCATTGCTGTTTTTAAGGATTCACCGTCCATTTGTAAACAGAAACCCAATCCCTTTGACTTATTGGACAGCCTGTCGTGTGCAGCCCAATGAATGGGCTGTAATGGCATCTTCAGATTTATTATATATCACAGATGAGCCGTCTTATTCCAAAAGGACAGCTGGCTGGCATGAATGCCCAGAGCAGTGTGACGAGCGGACGTGCTGGAGCATGAGTTATTCCTTTGTTTTATTTTTAACTCTCTACTCATCCATTTTTGCCTTTTTACTCCGTCACCTCTTTGTTTCGTCTGTCTTGCTCTTGCTTGTCGGTTGCCTCTCCCCAGCTTCCTGTTTTTTTTTTTTTTAGCTGCTTATTCCGACTTGAAATCCATTTGTCTTCCATTGTTGTTTTTTTTTTTCTTTCCTCAGTTTGCTCACAGATATTTTTTTTTTTTTCTCTTCATATTTCTTTTTCTTTTTGAACACATTCTTACAGTGTTGGCAACGTGTAAGTGGGTGGTTGAGTTTAATGAGCCAATTTTGGGCACACTAGGGTCCTAGTCAAATTTTCTCTGTGCTAACACCCTGTACTTATGCTGCTCTCGGTTCTCTCTCCAAAAATAATCAAGGTGACTGTTGACTAAACCTTTAATAACATGATGACCACACAGGGTGGGACAGATTTTTTTTTTTCATTGTAGCCATCTGTTATTTATGTGTTTGTCTTTTTCTTGTCTGTTCTATTCTTCAAGTCCCCATTTAATGGACCGACACCAACATGACTCACTGACTTACTCATTCATTGATACACATGCCATCCATTTATATAACAATAGGAAATGTAACATTTGCAGTGTCTGGAATTCTTAAAGAGTTAAAACAGCTTTAATTATTATTCCTACTTAAATGTAATTCTTGAAGTATTTGAAAGGGCTTGAATACACCTGAGTAAGGGATTCATTGTGTTGATTGTATAAAAGCAGAAAAAAATAACTGAGTCTGATCTAACACCTAATTGTTTCAAAAATGGCTAATGAGTGTTTTGGTTATTACACTTAAGGAACCAGATGCAAACTGAACTCAAACCAAGTTTTCTGGATTTTTATGTTATGAAAACCTAAGACTCACTAGCACTCTTTTTCTCCAGACTTTTGGACCATAATTTTCAAATGAAATGCAAATTTTACTTTCATCTGAAAATATGTATATATTTGTCTCCACCCTCAAAATCTGTTTGCAATTGTGGTTATCCTGAAACATAAAATGGCTGTCTGCATTACGTTAAAGGCTAAAAACTAAAGGTTTTAACATGTTTTCAGTTGAAGCAGCAGAACTCTGAATGTCTTTCCCATTGAGTGTGAAATCTGGAGGCTGATTTTTTTTTTTTCTTTAAGGCGACAAAAATCGATTGCTTTTGCTTAGTTGTTTGAATGTTGTGATGATTTAATGTTTAATTTTACTTTTGTACAGCATTAACTTGCTTGCTTATTTGCAGACGCCAATCTGCGGTGAAAACGTCTGCAATGGTTCTATGATGATGCCAAGTCATGCTGTTCGCAAACCAGATGAGGTCAGAACCAAAGAGGAACTTCTTTCCCTGGCCGCTGACTTTATTGACCAATACTACACCTCCATCAAAAGGCAAGTTCAGCTCATAATACCGTAAAAAAATAAAAATAAATAAAGCCTCTAAACCTGTGTGACTTGCTATATGGAGATTTGGAAGTTTTGGACAGTTAAACTGTCATCTAATTAATCGTAATAAAGTGACAAGTCTGTCAGCTCTGCACACTGAGATATCACTACACAATGCAATATACTTGGTTTTCCAGTGAGTCAAAGAACTGATCTAAATTCTCCTTCTTCCCCCAAAATATGTTTAGTTAGAAGACCCATTGTCAACTCTACATTTTCCCTTGTAGAAGATTTTAAGTATAGTAAAGAAAATATGGTTTGGTTTCAGCTGTCTCTTCTTAAATGGAACAAAAAGCGTTCTTGGTAAATTATAGAAGCTGCAGTGGCTTTGGAAAATGCACTTCACTACAAACTCCACAGGATTTGTTAATGGAAGAAATCTAGTCTACAAGAGACATCCGGTATGAATAACGTCACTGAACAAATCTGACATTTCAAATGAGTTTTCCAACTGAATTTAAAAAAGAAGACTAGCATAAAGAGTAATCAGATACTTTAGCTTGTCAAACATAAACAATGTGTCTGTAACCTTTAAGATGTTTCACATCCAAAATGGATTCTGAAATTAAACCCAGAATCCATTTTGCATTCGAGTGTTTGAACACTCAAATAGTGTGCTTCACCAACACACTTGTTTGTTTATGTAATTGATAAGGAAGGGGAAAAATTCCATTGTACAAATAATGAATTTAGACAGCCAACCTTACACAATCCTGGAGAAGACTGCTGACGTGACAGTTGTCAAGCAGACACGTATGATCATGAGATTGGAATAGATCACATGCATATTTACAAAAATAAAGTCTGTGCTTACTGAATCTGAGTTTCTCTATTTGAAATGTGTTATCACAACATCCTTTTTTTATTTTCTAGCACTCTATGTTACACAAAATCTCAAACCTAAAACCTTATTAAAGACCTGATTTTTTTTTTTTTTTTTTTCATCAGATTACAATAGATCACACAGAGTTCTTTATACTTGTTTTTAATGTATTGTTTATTGATCTTTTGGTTCAATAAACAATCACAAGATCAATAAACATCTTTTGGCTGTTTATTCTACATCTATATGTAGAATGTATTTATGCATTCTATATGTAAAACTATATTAAAACTATATGATGTAAAAACGATATGATTTTACATATAGTTTGTTCCACTTTTAGGCAGCATGGTCAATTTATCATTTCCAAATGAGCCACATCAGTAAATTTGACATCACCCGCATTTTGATTCATGTTTATACAATGTTAACATGTGAAACCATGAAGATAAGGCAACCATCTTTTACCTACTGGGGTATTGTTTATGATGATTATAGACAGGCCATTGCTGGTTCACTGTAGAAGAATCCAGTTTTAGTCTTTCAATGAAAACTTTAGCCATTTAATTTATTTTCACGTTCAAAACGAGAAGCCTGTTTTGAGATTCATCACCCTAATCCCTGTTGATTTCTGAAACATTTCCCCATTTAGATATTCCTTTGCTTCTCTTTTAGATTGAGTGCATGTATACACAATACCCATGTGGGAGCCCATATTCTCAATGTGTCAGCATGTTCTGTGACTGCTTCTTAACAACTTATCATTTCATACTGGTTTGACAACACCACATGTCCTCACAATTTAGTATTCTGTGTTGTCAGTTGTTATATTGTATCCCTGAACCTGTCCTGCCTCTCAGGAATGGTTCCAAGGCTCATGTGGACAGATGGGAGGAGGTGACAAAAGAGATTGAAGCTTCAGGGACTTATCAACTAAAAGACACTGAACTGATTTATGGAGCCAAGCACGCCTGGAGGAATGCTGCCCGATGTGTGGGACGGATTCAGTGGTCCAAACTACAGGTTGTACCCAATATGTCAAGGATTCTGTATCTTGTTAGTAAAAAGTTTTAGCTTATTGGTAGTTGTTTCAAATAAGTTGACAATTTTGGGGGAAAGAAGGCATTTGCATAAAAATCTATACATTTGGAAATTGTTGAAATGAACAATTTCAACAATATGTTTTTTTTGTTTGTTTTGTTTTGTTTAGTAGTTTCTATTCATCTTCAGATTCTCTTAACCAAGAACCCCATTATAATCTCCCATAGATGATAGAAGCCTACACTGCATCAAGGTTGAACTTGGCCAACCTTCAGCATTACTTATCTGGGATCTATTTTTATTTCTTTTCTTTTTTTTGGTCATTCATAATACATATGTCATGGCCATAAGTAAGAGTGGGAACCTTGCCGTTTTGAGAAGTTCACATTTTGGCTCTGCTCAACCTTGAGCACGTTCACATATCTTAGTCACTTGTGCACAAGAGATGAACATGCTTGAAGCAGAGGCTGATTCTGAAAAGGCAGAAATCCACTTTTCTCTTGTTGACCTCAGATGAAGATGAGCTGAGAAGATTTGTCTGTTGTTATGCTGAAGGCTCTGGACAATGTGGGGACAGATTATCAAACCTTGGATTATGGATGAGTGGTATGGCTTTCATGCTGTCCTTGGACCAGTCCACCAAATCTTTACTGTCCCAGAGTTTTTGAACAAATCATGGGAGTTTATTTGTCCATTCCACATGTATTTTGAAAAATGACTTATAAGTGTCCTCCATACTTCTTGAGAGTGCTTTAGTAGTATTGCTCCCAGGGATGCGTGGTAATTATTGGTTATTATACACCCAAAGCAGCAGCTGTCTCTGCTTTCCTGACACAAACTTGAACTTCTTGTTTCAAATCCTGTTTGTGGACCGGATCTTCAGGTGTAGACATAGAAAAGAGGGCAGCTGGTTCAAGAACCATGTTTTTGTGAATCATGTGATACTGTTGGCTTTTCAGGTCATAGGGTGCACTGGGTTTTGTTTTCAGGAACTGGATGAGAGTCTGCTGGTTTTAGTAAAGCTCTTAACTGCTGAACGCTGCAAAAACATAACTTTAATTTGCTGTTTCATATTTGCTTTTTTAGGTTTTTGATGCCAGAGACTGCACAACAGCCCATGGAATGTATAACTACATCTGTAACCATATCAAGTATGCCACCAACAAAGGCAACCTTCGGTAAAACCACACACCAAGTTAATACTATTTATACCATTATTTCTTTTCAGTTTTCTTACTGTTAGAGCTCTGCCCCGGTTCCCCTCATTGCATCTGATCCATCTGTCGCTCCATGTAGCTCAGCACCCCTCTCCTTCTCCAACTACCCCGACTTGACCCTCTGTCCCATCTGTCAACGTGAGCTCTGTCTCTTAACGTCGTATATGACACTATCTGCTGCCTGTCTATTTATCCGTCAGCACTTCAGCACCAATCATTGCCCGGCTGGTAAGGCGGCAGACCTCACTAACAAGCAGTCATTTGTCAGACTTCTGCGCCGCCCTCACACACGTTGTGCCAAGTCCTAATCATATGTGACATCTCACATTTACTTCTCGTAAGATGGATGCATCCTGACTCATTACTACTCCTGGCCCTCTGAAAGCTGGCTCGGATGCACGTCAAAAAGAGGCGCCACACAAGTGAGACTGAAATTCTGGCTTGTCTGCTTTAACATCAATCAATAAACAGTCTTTAAATTTTAATGTAGTTCTTTATAAATCACTAAGGGGAAAAAAAATGTAACATTATAATTGAGGATCTCATAAGCCACTGTCATATCATCTTATTCAGGTATGACAGTTAGCAGTCATACCTGAATAATCTATAATCTGTAATCCTTTTTAAATTTATTATTCTTTTTTTCAATGTTATAAAATCTGAAGTAATTTAAAGCTGGATTATGTTTCCAATTATCTGCAGCTTTGTTCCATAATTAAATTGAGAAGTAGAACATTTTATTATGATGAAAAACATGCATCTAATCTACTGGAAGCTTTATAGCAGCCTTCCTTCGTCACATTAAAGGAGTGGGACGCTTTATCGGACTTTTGCTGATCTAAACAATAAGCGCATCAAAGACCATCCTGTTTAAGATTTGTTGCATTTTCTGATCAGGGAAGCAAATTATTATTCACATTTTTTCTTTTTTTTTCCCAATCAGGGCCAATGAAGAGAACTATTGGTGGTTTTGATCATTGACTAGTTGAGTAGTGCATTACTACAAATGGTTGATCACAACATGTGTTGCTCCAAAGAGAGATGTTTGCCTATAATTTCTTACCATGACCTTGTTTCCACTGGATGCAGACTTGCAGCACATCTGGCCCAGATTCAGACAAGCTGTTCAGTAAATCCATCACACCCTCCTCAGTTACTGACAACCAGCTTACCAACATTAACAATCTCACCCCGTAAAGAGCATTAAAACACCAGTGGGATCTAGATTGGGCAACATGTAGCCAGGCTTTGACAGCATCATCCATCAGGTAGTGGTCTAGTTGATTAATGCAGCACTTACATCACCTGATGTGTTGTTGCCTCACCTCTAACTTCAAAACCAGTGTGAACAGAAGCCACACACATGCAGAAATGTCAATATAGCACAGCATTCTCTTTTTGCCTTTACTTAATCACATTACAAAATAGAGCGTATTCCTTATTTGTCTTTTGTAGGTCAGCAATCACCATATTTCCACAGAGAACCGATAGCAAACATGATTTCAGAGTGTGGAACAGTCAGTTGATTCGCTACGCAGGTTACAAACAACCTGATGGAGGTATTCTGGGAGACCCTGCTAATGTTGAATTCACAGAGGTACAGATCAGTAAGATGCAGCTGCAGAATTGTCCATCTCTTTGGCTTTTCTTTGGCTAACATTTGGTACTTTCATCCTTAGATCTGCATGCAGCTTGGCTGGAAAGCACCAAAGGGTCGATTTGACGTCCTTCCACTTCTGCTGCAAGCCAATGGAAATGACCCTGAGCTTTTTGAGATCCCTGAAGACCTAGTTCTGGAGGTGCATATTATACATCCAAAGTGAGTTCTCCTTTTTCTCTTTGGCATGCATAAAACATACAGAATGTTACAAAACGACAACAGAGGAGGCAGTACTGAGGGACATCCACCCACTTGCACATCTTTTTAACCACACTTCTCAAACAATGGGCTCCTTTCATGCCAAGAAAGCTGATTGGTTATCTTTGCATTCCAACTGTGCTGATTATTCCCTGAAAGCACAACTAGCGCTTGTTTTTTTTTTTTGGTGGTAACCACGGGACTTGTTAGTGAAAACTTCAAGCTTTTTATTTGTCATTTGATTTGTTTACTTTTCCTGCAACAGAATATCCGAAGCCAAATCTCAAAAGCCGTAAAACCCTTGGTATCTTAATCATTAAGCTCCACTTGCACGGTACCATTGCAATTACACAAAGAATCAGGTTTTACTGCTACACTATCATTCACAACTACACACTTACAGATGCACTCCAAGCTATAACAGCATTGTTAAACACTACAGAGTGTTTCAGAATCCCTTGACACACAGATCACCCTGCCAGACGCTTCCAGATTTGGCTTTCTTTTCTCCATACACATGCATCAGCTGGCCCTTAGCTCTGGCAGCAGCTTGGCACAAGCTCCGGCCACGCATAGTGTCTCATCATTACACAAGATTAAACCCAGTGCTGCAAATAATAGACTGAAAGCAATGCTATCAATCCCCCCAAAGGTTTCAACAGGCCACACTTCCTTTGGCCAGGATTACAAAAGCCTTAACAATGGGTTTCATTTTGGTAATGTTAGTTTTTGGACACACTAATTTTTTACATGTCTCAGTGGCAATTACACTGGCTCTTAAGGATTCTAGTGATGAAACATATTGCTAGCTTGGCAGTGGATAATGATGCAAATTATCTGATGTAACCCTTTAACTACGTCACAGTTGTCTCCTTCATTTGCCCAGGTTTGAGTGGTTCAAGGACCTGGAATTGAAGTGGTACGGACTCCCAGCAGTCGCAAACATGCTGCTAGAGATTGGCGGTCTGGAATTCCCTGGATGCCCCTTCAGTGGCTGGTACATGGGCACAGAGATTGGCGTGAGGGACTTCTGTGACAGCTCACGCTACAACATTCTGGAGGTATTTTTTATGCTGGAAAATATAGTCATGTGATATGAGAAGCAGGAGAGAATTGAAGGCACAGATCGACTGCAGCCTTGTGTCAAGACAAGCAAGTGTTGTGTCATCAAATGAGCCAAAAACAATGTAACTATGCAAAATGGAAAGAAATCTGATTTGCAAAAAATGTAAGTGTTTGTGTGTTATGGTGTTAAGCTATACCTAAACAATCTAGACTCTAAAGAATCCTTTATGGCCTTCAGTTAAAAAAAGGTGATATCTCAGATGGAAAATGCTGAACAGATTGTTGTTTTTGTCTGTGTCCTATGTCATATATCAATTCTCAGACATGTAAAGAGAAAGGTTTCCAAAGATTTCATCCCAAATCAGAGCAATCCAATTTTGAGGAGCACTTCAAGGCACATGGGTGCCAGCTTTGGATTTGTCTTGTAACTCAAGTGCTTAAATTGTGGAGAAGGCTGTTGGCTTCTTGCTGCCTTTTGGGTTTTTCTGTTTTATTCAGCTCTAAGTAATTTTCCAAATATGAAACCATGGTTTAACTTTAAACCAAAGACCTTGCATGCCAGAAATAAATAATATTTTGACCAATTACAAGTTCTTAAAATTAGGTCAATACAGTCTTCCATTATTAAAATATGACTTCTTGTTCTGTATTTTCACAAAATACAAAACATGACAAAAACATAAGCAGAATATGGACGCAATGTCTGTAAAAGTAAGCACACATCTAGAGTATAACTGTACCACTCATAGGAATAGCATTCTAGTAGTTTGCTGGGGTGAATCAAATAAATGTGTAAAGATAAGATAAGTGACCTTGGAGAAGCAAACTGAAAGGTTATCTGGTCATTTTGAAATTTCACTGTTGGGGTTTGGGGGTGCTGAGGTTTAAGGGGTGCTAGGGTGGGGGGGTTATTTTAATTTAGAAGACATGAAGACATTTGTCAATTTTCACAGGTATTCCTACAAATTCCCTCTGAGGTCAGACTTTGGATTTGTGTGGGTAATTACCAACATCTGAAAGAGATTTTTTTGATTCTGCATCCTACTGAATGTATAGTTTACTACTATACATTCAGCAAAGCAATCAATGAGTTTAACAGGAAAGCCATTCATCTCTGTGAAGAGTACAGGTTCATGGCTTAGGATAGCTGTCACTGAAAGAACAACAGGAACTCTGGAACCATGCTATTTGGAGAGACAAGACCAAAGTTGAGATATTTGATAATTCACATTGACATGTTTGGTGAAAACCAAACTCAACAAATCGCTACAAGCTGTCATATCAACTGTCAAGCACTGTGTTGATGAGCTCTTCTGTATAACATCCAGAATCAATTGTGAGGCTGTCTGACAAGTGAACCTGTGCAGAAACTGTATGCAACAGACTGATATCCAAATGGATACTTAATAAACAGTCTATGTGGCAGTATGGCTTACTCTTGCAAAGTAGTATATAAACTTTAAAACCTCATAAAATTTATTTTTTAGACATTTAACAAAAATGGTCATGTTTGATTATGTATGATTGGCAAAAACAGCTCACAGCACCAATTATACAAGATAGTAAGAAAATTAGTTTGGCTCAAGTTGCAACTACAGGATTGGGCATCTGGAAGTGATGAATTATAGAATGAACTCTCTCTATAAAAGTATGACACCCAAGAAAAACAGCAAATATAAAACAGATTTTGCAGTAGCATATTTGAAGTGGAATTTTAACTGAACTATTCTGAAACATGTGTAAATGTAAACAAAATGAAAGTAAAATAAAAAATGTATTACAAAGTGATGTGAAGATACTTTCATATAGATAATGACTTAAAATTACATCTGTAAACTGTAGCTTATAGGTTTTTTTTTCTAGTTTCCTCCAAACTGCTTTTTCATCTTGACAGATTTTTGCCCAGTGTTCTGTGTGTCTGCGATATGCACCAAATTTTTAGGCCGTTGTTGGACCAGATCTGATGGGGTGTATGTACACTTCACATTTGATTGAAAAATCCAAGCTTTTCGGAAAGCCGTATAATCATACCTTTCTATCAAACAAAAAAGCACATTGCATACAATTGGTTTTCCACATTAATATCATCTCATTTATCTTATGTTTTGTAGGATGTTGCCAACAAGATGGGCTTAGACACCAGGAAGACATCTTCCCTTTGGAAAGACCAGGCACTTGTGGAGATTAATATTGCTGTTCTCCACAGCTTTCAGGTGATTGCAACCTTTGCTTAAAGTTGTTCTAAATATAGATTTCAAGGGATTTGAAGGTGTGTGTGTTTTCCTCTTGGGAAAAGAGAGCCTTTTGTCGTATTGGATTCACAGCAACTTCCTTGTTTACAAAAGTGATCTCATCTCCACAAGCGCCCTTCTGAGTTATATGCTCAGTGTAGAACTACACATCGTAAACAAAGCTTCATAAAACGTTGACATTTACATGGCTGTGGTGCAAAGCTGTAATAATATGGGGCATTTAGCCTAAAGACGAACTTTTCAGAATAACAAATAAAATAAAATGTCTCTTGATCTGTCTGAATCATTATGTTAACTTCTGTTATAAGCAAGCTTTAGAGGGGTTATACAGTGCCAATTTATCCACATTTAAATTTGTGCTTTTGTCAGGGCTTTATGAGGGGGAATTTGTGTGATAGAACAACACAAAATTGTGCATATTTGTCAAGTGATACAAGTATTACATGGATTTTCTGTTTTTTTCTCATAAAAACTGATCCATTTCGTTGTATTACGTTTTTGCAAAATTCTGTGCCACCACCTGCCTTCAAAGGACCCAATTAGTAAATTGTCCATATGTGTGTAATTTAACAGTATAAATAAAATTTTTCTGTGAGGGCCTCAAGTTAATGAGCTGTGAACAAACACCAATATGAGGACTAAGGAACACAGCAGTCACACAGTCACGTTAGGAATAAAATTATGGTCGGAATAAAGGCAATATCCAATGTCAATATTATTTATAAAGCACTTTAAAAACAGATATTAACTGTTGTACAATATTCAGGAAACACTGATAAAACACATAAGAATAAAACACAAATTAAAACAGACAGGGCAAGTAAATTACAATGTCAGGCCTTATGGAAAAGCTAAAGAATAAAATGAGTTTTAAGAAGTGATTTAAAGTGTTCCAGTCTATGGGCAGATCTAATGTTAAAAGGCCCATACTTCAGAGCATTTTTACCTAGCATAATTCAATTAACTTTCTGAAAATTCTAGTAAAATTGGAGAACCTCCACAGAATCCATTCTTTTGATAAAACAATTTAACACAGCTATTTGCGTTGCACACAGTGGTAGAGTCACGGGAGGAAAGCTGTTTGTAAAGAAAAGTCATAAGATGTCCCATTTTCAGTTTGCTAAAATAAATATTGTGGATAAAGCAACATGTGGCAAATAATACTTTGGTCATGTTCAACCTATGTGGTCAAAGTACAAAACTGTTTGCAACAAAATAATCTCTGCAAACATTACCCTATATACACAATGTCCATGATGAAGCATGGTGGTGGCAGCATTATGCTCAGGGCATGCTTTTAATCAGCTGTGAATATTAAACTGTTCAGAGTTTATCATAGAGCTGAATGCAAGATCAGTTTTAAAGTAAATATGCATGCCTGAAAAAGATTGGAGTACAGTTTCTAATTCCATTAGGAAAATGATCAAAATATTAAAGGACGTTGGTTTGAATGGCTCTGTGAAAATTTATCGGAACTATGTTAGAAATTTTCTCTAAAGATTTGCTGCTTAAATGGCAACAATATTGTACTGGGGCCGGTATATAATACAGTCATACTTATGTGATTTCTAAGAAAGTAAAAATCAGGTATTATTTTGCTCCTTTTCTTTAATATGAACATTTTTTGTTGTTCTACTTAATGAAATACTTGAACTGTATGTGGGGGGAAAAAGTCTATATTACAAGAGGTATGATTTCTTTTGCAAAGAAATGTTCAGTTTCTGAAGCAAACTGACAATTAGATTATTTTTTTTTTCTGCATGTCACTATTCTTTATCACTGGAAGATTAACCTAATTTCCAGTTTTAACAGCCTTCCACAACTTGTTCCTCTTGGCTAGACATGATTAGGGCATTTTGGGAAGGATTAAAGCTAATGACTCAAGATGCCTATTGCCCATGTTTAGAGCTTTGGGTTTTCTCAGACCAGCTAATTTGAATTTGCACTGTTGGGCCGCGTTTTTTTCTATTATGTTTTTTCAGATGTTTTTTGTACTTTACCTTGTAATGGAATGACATGTGCCTCCCACAGTGGTATCTCACGCATTGGCAAGTTATGCAGTGATCTGAGTGGTTTTATTTAACAAAATGTTATCTGTTTTGTTGGAAAATTTATTATGACATTGGTTTGTTGCGTTATGAAGAATATATAATTCTTTAGGTCTACATGTCAAAAATCCATATACAGACTACCTAAAAGCTACTACATTTAGGGAATAAACATATTCATTGTGCAGAATATATAATATTTTGCCAATAACTGCTTCCAGCTTGCAATCTATTAAATTCGCTTTATTTTTTACCAGTAGGTGATGTGTGTAGTATCCACAGTATTATTTCAAAACCACTGAATTGAGCAGTGCTTGGCAACATATGGAGGAGGGAATCGCATTCATTAATTTTGGGTGCTAGGTGCATTATCTAACTTATTTTGGGTCACTCTTGGTAAATCTGAATCCATGTAACGACACACTTATTGCATAGTTCTTTTTTTAAGGGTTGGGAAGTTTATTGCCATGTCACTTTGTTTCTTACGCTTTTTCATTTTCCATTCCTTACTTTTAAAATATTACCTTTCCTCCCATATTCTTGCTTTATACTTCAGACTTGCAAAGTGACCATAGTGGACCATCATTCAGCCACAGAGTCCTTTATGAAGCACATGGAGAATGAGTATCGGGTGAGAGGAGGCTGTCCTGGAGACTGGGTGTGGATTGTGCCTCCAATGTCAGGAAGCATTACTCCAGTGTTTCACCAAGAAATGCTCAACTACCATCTCACACCTTCCTTTGAGTACCAGGTGAGAGGGATGCAATTAAAAATAACCCCTGCAGACCAAGAGTGGCTGCCTTAGATGTGAAACTTTTTTTTGTTGAGAAATATCTTAGTGTTTTTTTTTTTCCTGTGTGCAAAAGCCTGATCCTTGGAACACCCATGTGTGGAAAGGAGTCAACGGGACACCCACAAAGAAAAGAGCCATCGGATTTAAGAAGCTTGCCAAGTAAATATGCTTGCTTATATTAAATTAGTGATTTTCTTTATTGGCTCACTCAAAGAGCCAAGTATACATTACAGCCCCAAATGTCAAAGATAATAGATTGTGTGTAATGCTAATTTACACAAGTAATCACCCTACTGATAAAAGCAAGACCCATGAAAGGGAGGCTAATGTGCTCAGCAGTGAAATTCATCCAATCAACCCCTCTGGGAGTAATCAGAGTTCTGTCAGTTTTCTTGTCTGTGCATGCGCTTGTGTGCATGTATGATCTGCTATTAATATAATTGCCTCAAGAAAGGTACAAGCTAAGTAATCAGTATTACCACCCATCCATAGCTACCTGCAACAGTAGCTCAATGACAATTGCTTTGTGATCGTGGCAGGAGTCACAATGACTCCACACTGTGCCCCGAATTAGCTTACCTTGGATGGTTCAGATGCTTGCTCTTTTTATTTTCTCTGCATCTCATTCGCGTCGTCTCTCTTTTATTCCCTCCACAGGGCTGTGAAATTTTCTGCAAAGCTAATGGGGCAAGCCATGGCCAAGAGGGTTAAAGCCACCATACTGTTTGCAACTGAAACAGGAAAATCACAAGACTACGCCAAAACTCTCTGTGAAATCTTCAAGCACGCCTTTGATGCCAAGGTACTCTTGCGCCTACCTTGCATCAGTGTTTCCAAAAGTTGAGCAAGATGTTTTGATCGATTTCAGCGAAATCTAATTGGAAAAGTACAAATTCAAACAATTCCTCTCTTCTCTCTGCCTCCTGCCTGATGAAGCCAATTAAATGCAAACTGAGACTTGCAGAGAAAAACTGAAAGGTTTTTATTTTTTTATGTCATCTTTTTGTCATGCAGTGAAGTGCCAGAGTTCTGAACCAATTTTACTCACTGAAGCATTGAACAGATAGTAGTTTAAGACAACATCCTGAAACACCTTTGGCTGTGCAAATCTGTTAAGGAGGAAAAGATGCTGCTCTCTATCATGTACTTGGTGCATTTCCTCTAGGGTGAATCTTAATTCTCCTCTTTTCGCAGTGTGATCAATTACACAAGAAGACAGTCATGCATGCAATTGTGCGTCACAGAGAGTGGGTGTGCACAAATGGAGGGCAGATGTGAACGCCTGGGGCAAACTTTTGTTGTTGCGGGGCTAAAGCCTGTTTCCTCTTCACGCCTTTTGCTTGTGCAGCTTTGCATGTGTGTGTATGAAATCGGTGCGTGACCCATGGCAGACACGCACCCTGCTGAGTTGTGTGCATCATGGCCACTCGATGTGTGTGGCAGCAGCATATTATCATCTCGTTAGAGGTGAAGACAGAGTGGTCATTACAACCTACTCCTTTGCCAGCGGCTGTGTGTTCGGCCCTAATTTACAGGCTCAAGGCATCTGTTGAGTGGAGTGTGCAGAGAGGAGAGAAATGAAAACTAGAACATATTGGTAGCTGAGATCTACCAATATGTTCTAAGGAGAGATCTTTCGCCTGCAGGTCATGTCCATGGATGATTACGATGTGGTGGACTTGGAGCATGAGACGCTGGTTTTAGTTGTAACCAGCACATTTGGCAATGGAGATCCACCTGAAAATGGAGAGGTAAATATAAAGTTCCTCAAAAAGCCTTTTTAAATTATCACAGCGCAATAACAGTCTTTCACTTGCTGGTGCAGAAATTCGGAGCTGCCTTAATGGAAATGCGCCACCCAACTTCCAACACAGAGGACAGAAAGTGAGTACAGCTGTGCCCTCTTGACCCCCATTTATTTAAGTAAAATTCCTTCTCACCTGTTTTACCCTATCCACAGGAGCTACAAGGTCCGATTCAACAGCGTGTCTTCTTACTCAGACACTCGAAAGTCCTCCAGTGATGAACCAGAGGCCAGGATCAATTTTGAGAGCACAGGACCTCTTGCTAATGTCAGGTAAATTTATTAATAATTAATTTTGTCATTATAACTAAAAGCTTTATCAAAAAAATCCCATGAAATTCATGAGAAAGTCACATGTGAAATCCATGTACCATATTAAAACCACATATGTGGTTCACACAAACGTTCACATGTGAATGACATGTAAATGATGTGAATCACATGTAAAAGCACATGTATACATGTGATTTTGGAACATTTTATGGTAAAAAAAAAAACCTTATGTGATCCCCATGTTTTCACGTGTACCACATGTTTCCACATGTGATACACATAAAAACGTGAAACATGTATGTTAGATACACATATTTCCACATATGTAGCTATTCCATATAAATTATGGGATGCACTTGTGCAT
>CAEGAG010119016.1:0-53704 GCA_903067065.1 Brachyrhaphis terrabensis | reverse complement strand
CAAAGAATGACCGTTTGCAGTTCTTTATAATCCATAAAATGTTTAGAAAATCTGCTGTGCATAATAATTTGGAACAGCGCATTTTGAGTTTTTTATTTTTGAAAAAAATATTGTTCTCATGGGTTAAGCTTTGTTCAGTAAAATTTGATTTATACTTTAATAGTTCATGACTTGAAAATTATACTGACCATCATTTGGATTGACCATTTAAGAAAATCTGAGAAAATATCACTTGCATAATAATTTGGAACACGGTGTACGCATATTCACATGTTAGAGTAAACCAGAAACTTGAAAGTTTATGCCTAACCTGACTGAGCAAGTAGTAATAATTTCAGTCTCTAGATGTAAAGAGCTAATTCCCCAAAACATTTCACAATATATTTGCAGCAATTATTACTTCCACCAGGTAGTGGGGCTGAATGCAAAAGCACACAGCAGTTTTTATAGTTTACATAATGAAAAAAACATTTTCTTTTCATTTCACATTTACAGTATGTCCTACTGTGTGCCAACTTACCAAGTAAAACCTCAATAAAACACTTTGAAATCTGTAGTTATAGTATGGATGTAAAAATGTTAAAGCAGTAAAAGCATTTTGAATCATATGAGACGATCAAGTGTCTGGAAAATATCCAAAATAATCATTCTGGAGAAATAAATAGCTCAGTTTTTGTGCACTAGTTTGTTTGTTTTTTAATCTGTATCTTTCAGCAAGGTGAGGACAAACATACTGATACAAACAGAGTATTAGTTTCTCTATGTATTCTGCTGTGTTTGGTTGGCAGATGAGCGCTAGCCAACATCCAGAGCTGATTATTTTCTGCATATTTTTTGTTCAAAACTGCAAAAAAAAAATAAGCTGTTTTTGTGGCATAGTTTTGTAGATTGTTCTGTTTTTCTCCTGATTCTTGCTATTGTAGTGAAATGTGGAACTTGAGGGACATGCATGTGTTCACATCTTCAAATGACCGTGAGCTGTCAGAGGCAGTATTTACTGGAGTCTTCCACCAGTAAATGCCATTAGGTGACATGGATTATGTGTGTTTGTTTGTGTGCTTTATGTCTGTCTAAACGGTGATCTCCTAATCGGATTGCTACCTCTCAAGATGAACATAGTCAAGGTGCAGTCAGAGGTTAGGGGTAGACCTGTGTGTTGTTTGCGGCAAGTGCCCTGAGATGACTTTTGTTGTCCACTTGTACAACATAAGTGAAGTAAATAAAACTGGTACTAAACTTAAATCTTTATATCACCTACAAATTTACATGCGACTAAATTCTTTTCAATTTAGTCACGCACATTCAAATCAAATGTTTCCTTACGTAGTCATTATTTCGTTACATCTCGCTGTGTTATCACTGCGTTTGTTCTCATTTCAAGAGTTATTAACAACCAACTCCATTTGAAAAGCAGAAATCTCCTTCCACCAAAGAGGGTGTCCTGTTTTAACCTCATGTACTGCTGTTGGTGCCAGGTCCTGTTAAAGAAATGAGGTATTACAATTGTTTTCCATAATTTTGGTAACTTGGTAACAATGACTGCATTGCATTTATTCTGGTTTCATTTGTCTTGTTCTGTGATCTTCCAGCCCTTAAAGGATCTGATCAATCAGTAAAAAGGCCTTAGTGAAGCTCAGATGTTTTCTTTACAGTCCTTTATTTTTCCAGACAGGCTATATTACAATATGCTATCGTTTCTACGTGACGCCTGGTCAACATGGTGGAATAAACAGTTTCGGTTCCTGATTTGGGCAACCGCCCAGGGCGGCATACTGTGGGGTCGACATGAGCCCCAACAATCCCCCTTAAAATAATTTAGGTCATCCTAACTGACCTAAAACAGAAAAAAGTTTAATGTCAGACAAAAAGCCCTTGTGTCTTTTTATATTTGGTTTCAGCTGCATTCTGTTACACGAGTGACTTTTATATCATTTGAGTTCATTTGTGTGGGACTCTTGCAGTCATATGGAAATGTGGCATGTGATAAAACAAACAAAAAAACTAATTAAGTTTGCTAAAATCCAAGTAACATCTGAATTGTATTATAATTTGCCTCACATTAAAAACTTTAAACCATTTTCTCATCACACATTGTATTTTTCACATTTTCCCATCTGATCTTTCCTTTTTTTTTTTTTGCTGCCTCATGTGTCTCCTCTCTCTCCCCTCCGTGTCTTCATCTGTGTGCATCGGTATGCCTGTGAGTTGTTGGTACAGCGAAGCGGTTGCATTATCTGCATACATTATTGATGTGAGCAGCACACTGAGTAACGCACACAAACTCCAGCCGCTAACCGGGATGATAAAAAGATACTCTCACTCCGGACATAAAACACAGTGTTACACACACGTCATCAAATGAAGCAGGAAAAAAAAGTTATTTAATTTATTTTTATCTGTTACTGTACATCAGAAAGAGACACTAAACGTAGCAGGCATTCATCCTGTTTGTTCATTTCTCAGGAAACAGATGAATTTATCCATCTCTGAGGTGTTTAAGCTGTTTGATATACAATACATACAATAAAAAACTGCCTTGTTGGCAGCTCAAGTGCCTGATATCAAATGATTAACTTCGAACAAGAGGGTAAGATGAGTTATTAAAGAAAGGAGTACTGAGGTGAGGGTAACTGAGTGGATGAAGGCGGAGAAGGGAGAGAGGGGATAAAGAAGAGTTCCCAGCATCTCTTTTCCCAGGGCTTTGTAAGGGGCTCGTTAATAATGCATGGTGTTTAGAGCAGCACAGGGGGAAGTGGGACTCCACAAACAGCTCAGCCCAGCCTATCCCGCTGTGATGGAGTCCCACTATATTTTTTGACGTTTTTATTCCCCCATCCTTCCTCTTCTCCCTTCACTTTTCTCCCCACTTTTTCCTGCATTGTCTTCCTTTTCATATTTCTGCTCGCTTATGAAATATCATTTTGCACTCTGCCTCTGAAGCGGCTTTCTTCTAATCCTTGCCTTGTCAACTTAGTGCACCATCTCACACAGAATGTTTCCTTTTCCTAATTGTGAAAATTAATGAATCGTTTAATTTTGTTTGCTGAACAGTGGAGCTTTTAATGTTCATTTCCCTTCCTTTAACCTCTTTCAGAAAAAAAAGATTAGATGTAAATAAATGCAAACATTTGCATTGCTTTTAATATTTTCACATTCTGTCACCTTAGAATCAAAAAGTCCAATAATGTGTTTTACTGGGATTTTAATTGAAAAGCTATAGCTAAAAGGAGTACATAGTTGTGAAGTAAAAGGAAGCTGATGGATTTCAAAATGTTTACCAAACAAAAATTTTAATGTTTGGCACATTTTTAGTCTGTCCCCTTTATTCTTAAAGAAATAACTAGATCATCATCATCATCATCATCATATGGAGTTCACCAGCAGGTAACTTTTTATATTCAATCTTGTCAAATTCATCATATCAAGTTGGACAGAGAATCTCTTCAACCATCAGCTTTCATGTGTTGCCACAGATTCTAAATTGTATTAAGTCTAGACTTTGATTAGGCCATTCTAACAAAAGACTTTGATCTAACCATGTCATTGTATGATTCACTGTAGAAACAGTGAACAGGGTTATGTGCAGATGTAGCTTTCTCTCTCACACAGCTCTTTGCATATTGGTGACAAAGTTTCATTTGATCAACTTTTGCCACATTTTTGCTGTGTCACCTGCATGGCCTTTGTAAATTAAGAATAAACAGTTTATGGTTTTTCTTTACTCAGTAGCTTTCTTCTTGCGACTCTTCTGTAAAGCCCAGATAAGTTGCGTGCACAACTAATAATAAACATGTTGACAGACTCTCCCTCTGGAACTGTGAAAGAGCTTTTGTAGAGTTGCATGGGCCAATTGGAGGCTTCTCTGAATAATGCCCCATTTTTTGGTAAGACAGTCAGTTTGGTGTGACTCCCATCTGTTAGTAGTTTTGGAGTTATGCAATATGACTTAAATTTAAGCTCACTAATGTTCTTTAGCAAACCTCTTTAATCTTCACAGGACAGCTGGATTAAGTTCCACAAAATTACTAATTAGGTGACACCCGAAAAGAGCTGGATAAATTTGTTTTTATTCAGTGTTATACCAATGCAATCCTCACTTTTCAGACCCATCCATGTAAAAGAAAATTGGAAAAAAAACATGATCCTTTTCCTTACATGTCACAATTAAGCACTACTGTGTCACATGTGATTTATGTAACGTAAATTGATGTTTATGTGTATGACAACATGTGAAATGGGTGTAGATACTTTTGCAGGCACTGTGTGTTGCCACAGTACTCTACATTTGTCTAAAGTCTCCCTTGTCTTGTCCTTATTATGTTGTGCATATCCCAGGAGATGAAGATACGTCATCCGGGTCCCCTTCAGCCAGATGATGGACGAACCGAACGTGGAGCGTGACTGCAACCAGCGCCTTCAGGGAGCCCTGGGAGAGGGGGCGGCGAGCAGGTGACTGTTTGCTATTTTAGGCAGATTTGTTTGCACATGTGATGAGTACGTTTACAGAAAATAAAGGTGATGATATTAGAGGATCAGAAAAGTGAGGGATAAAAGTGAAAATGAGACAAACGGGGAGATTGAGTTGCAGCTTTGCAGTTTGTCTTGTATGGTTGGACTGAAGCTCAGTTTAATCTGGCTCAGCAGGAGTGACGCACAAACTCCCTGCCACAGGCTCCAGACACACTCTCTAATCCCATTTGCCTGCGCTGTGCATGTCTCAGTGTGTTATGCAAAAGTTGGACGTAATCTGCGTCTCACTATACCAGGATGTTGAATTCACAAAATAAATAAACTAGATTAACACTATGTTTCTCTTTTCCAAGCTGTAGAAAATTAATTCATCCATCCATCGCCTATTCCCACTTTTCAAGAGGCGGAGGGGCGGCGTTGGTACCCTTTTATGGAGTCACATTGCTGCCAAAAACTCTGAGGAGTATATCAATCACATTAGAGCATTTGTTAATCAAGAGAGCATAGCTGCATTTCCATGTTTTTGTAGCCCCTTGAATGCATCACAGAAAGCGGTAGAACATGCCCATGCTGGTTGGCATATTTTTCCGTTTAGAGTTGGTACCTCTGCTGACTGATGTGACTGGACAAACAAACACGGACCCATACATTCACTCTTAAGGTCAACCCACTTAATGCACATGTACATTTTTAGACTATGAGATGAAATAATATCAGCTGGTAAAAACTGACGCATTAATGGGGAGAACATACAAACTCATAGTCATCCAAGACCTTACTGCTGCAAGGCAACAGTGCAGCCCAGTTGAAAAGTCATGTTTTGTCTTTTAAACTTCATCCTTCATGTCTTTTACATGTAAAAGACAGTTACATGTAAATAGAACACTGGGTGGAAATTGTGTTTTTAAAACTGATTCATTTTGTTATTCGATTCCCTTAAATTCTTCTTTGTCTTTGTAAGTCTGCATATTGATTGGTGTCGGAAATCACCTGAAACACAACAACTCTGAGGTCTCTTTTTGGACCTTGTAGGTTTGAAAACATTTCATTCACTTGTTCCCCCAGCATCAACCAAAGTTATCTCCCAACTGTAACTTTTCATCCAATTGCATTAATTGCTTCTTCTGATGTTTTGCAACCACATTTGTTCTTAAATTGTGTATTTTTAAATCTATGCAGTGTCAGTCTAAATTAAAACTTAATGAACTTTCACTGTTTAATCATTTGTATTTATCTACATTTCTCTCTCTGGGTGCTGCTTTATAAAGACATGAATAAGAAAGATACAGATTAGAAAAAAATCCGACTGACAGCTCCTTTACTCAAATGCTCACATTAAAAAGATGTGATTAAATATAGATAAAGAGATTATATGACAAAAGGAACATATTAATCTCATTGTAACTACAGATGTACACAAAAAAAAGTGTTTATAGTGGAAGATAAACTGCAAGTGCTGCTGCAGCCCCATTAGTCAACTGTGAGAGTGTGTGTTTTTTTCTGCAGTAGTTGTTATACTGCCCAGCTCCTGTCTCAGCAATAAACAAAAAGCCAACCTTTCTGCCTGAGATGACTCTTTCCTGCAGCAGTTGTATGGCAGGCTCAGCTTCCACACTGCAATATTTGTATTAGGTATTAAAAATCATCCTTTTTAAACAAATGCTTTATTAAAGGGAAAAGCAAATGCAGATCACCAACAAACAGGAGTGTTGTACATTTAGAGGATTCTTATAAATGAAGCTTTAGGATCTGTTCTGTCTGGACTGGGAAACCTTTCCTAATCAGTCTCCCCACAGGAAACCTGCTACATAACATCACAGACAGGCAGCTTGAGTCCACTCAGATTATATACAGTGTTTTTGTTTTGTTTATTGCCTCACACACACTCAACTGATTGCAGCTGCAATGTGTTACAATCACGATCCAGACAAGCAGATTTTTACTTTCATCCCTTTAAGAAAATGTTATAATATCCACCCAGAAGCGCATGGTAGAACATTTCTCTCTGTGAGTAGGCTGGTCATTCTTTTTTCTAAGTTTTAATAGGCCTATATGTTTTTTTTTTTCTATATTATGTATTGAAAATAGTCTCTATTTTCTTTAAATCATCAATCTATGTTCTGCAGGAGTAGGAAACCACTCAAGCTTTATCTGCCGTTACTTTACCCACAACACCTCTGTTGGCCCAAGCTAATGCTACACACGTAGTGGTGGAAAGAGAAGTTAAAATAATGATATGCAACTGGATGGTAGGGGTAGAAAACTTTTTATTGATTTGTTTTCTTTACCAAGGCAGGACAGATTAAAACTGATTTCTTAACCTGCCCTGCAGGCTGCAGTTGTAGCCTGACAACTGCAGCCTGAAAAACACCGGACCTCTTGAGAAAAAGGAGCTACAATAGCAAAGAAAAAAAAAAAATCAACTAATTACTAACACTACAAGTACAGTTTCATTTAGCTCAGACACAGAGAAAAAAAACAATGCTGCGATAATTATATCATGTGGTCCTACACGCAGGAAAACAAACAAACAAAAAAAAATGCATTTCCCAAGATGCTAAACAACTATTAACTTTTTACTCTTACTTGTTTTCTTGTGACTCTGTTGTATTCAGATCCCACTATGTATCATCCATGTGTTTGTAACAATGTCTTAATGTTCCCAGCCTAATTTGTAAATGCATTTATATTTGGGCATTCTGACCTCTGATTGGTCGTTATAAGCAGCACTGCTAACTGTAGAGACACAGGCTCGTTCAGGCAGAATTTACAGACACCAGCTAGTAATATAAAAAGAACAAAGCTGCAAGCTATGTCAATAAATTCAGATGCAAACATTAATTGTGACTGAACCTTTGCGTATGCATCGATCTACCTCCGCTGTTTGATGAGTGGTAATAAAACAAACGGCATGAGAATTAGAGACACTGTGCTTTTTTTTCCTATGGTAATCTGGTTTGTTTCCTATGATGACGCTCGGTGTTTTTATTCTTCTGTTTTCAATAAGGACTAAACATAACTCTTAATTATTAATCAAGATTCAAAACGCCAATTTGTCTCCACAGTCCAACCAGTCACATGTGAAGTTCTTGGTTCTGCCACAGCAAAGGGTTTGCTTTGCTGTCAATCTGAACAGGGTTTAGGCTAGCACTGGTTTTGATTTAGAAGTGGATGTGTTGAGTGTGTGGGTGCAGACCTAATAATACAGCTGTGATGTATCTACATTTTTACCAAGCAGTGATTAATCTCGCATTTATTTCCTGATTCGACAAGAATCCTTCTGAAAATGTCAGGGAGTGTGTAAGATTTCCTCCGATGCTATTATTACACCTGTTCAGAAAATAAGCTGACATTTCCTCTCTGATCCCTAATCGTGAATGCTGCCGTTGCAGAACAGGAACTGCAATGCTGCTGTGGCTGATTTGATTTGCTGGGCTTGGACTTCATCTGTGTACTCAATCAAAGCCATTCTGGAAGGAAACACTCTTATAAAGGGGCAGGTTGTAAAGGAGCCCTTTGTCCCAATATTTTTATTGACTGAAAAGTGCAGACATTTGGCTTCAAATCAATCTGTTCTTGAGTATCTGATTTCGTAGAAAGTAACTTCAGAGGAAGAGTGTAATTGAAGAGATTGTAGCTATGATTTTGGCAGCCTTCCGTTTAGTAGTAAGGTAGCATGAATATCATAGCTCTAAAAAAGTCCCACTTTGCATTGTGTTAATACAATATGAGAAGTGCTTGAAGGGAGCTGCAGCAAGTGAATATGAAGAACGAGATGGGTTAAAGGAAGTATTACAGGGCTAATATAAGGAAAGGAACGGCGGAGAGGATCAGGAGAGGGGTATGTGCTGCCAGATGGATGGATAATGTGCTTAAAATCAAAGATCCCCCAGGAGACACTGCTGTCTGCCTGCGTCACTCAACACGCCTCCGCCTTTCTCAACTTTTATCACACTTGTCGTCTGTCTTCACCTCCCTTAGTTGGCTGTTTTCCTCACATATTTGCTCTTTATCTCTGCTTTTCTTCTGTCAGCAATTTGCTTCCTGTAATGGATGGTGCTAATGTTCGGCTTCTGTCTGGAGGGAGATTCCTTCCTGCAGCTGCTCACTGAGGGACACATCAGACCTGCTGAGATCATTCACTCATTCATTTAATCGATCCCAATGCTGTTTCTCAGTGTAGCATTACTGCCGCTGCCTCTCATTCATCCCATCATTCATCTCTTTATTCTTGTGTTGGGTGATTAGTCAGCAATGAATTATTATATTAATTCAGTCTGCACAAGTCTGGAATTTGATTTAAGCATATTTGAAATCTGGATTTTTTTTCCATCCGTCCGTCCGTCCATCCATTGTTCCTTCCTTCCTGTTTGTCTTTCTTTCTGTCTATCTCTGAAGTCTGACCACTGTACACATATCTGCCTTGTATTTTAGTTTAAAATGTATTTTAAAAGGAAATCTCGTTTTGTAAAAATAAATAATCGTTTCAATAAATTTCTTTTGCTATTTAATTATTCTATTTTTAATTATACACTGTGAGAGAATCTGTTTCTCAGCTACAGCCTGGTGGAGTCATGATGATGTTAAATGGATCTTGGGTATCAGGAAACAGAGTCCTAGGCTGAATGTAGCTATAAGCTCCAGATGTTCATCAGTAAAGAGAATTAAACTGCCATTACCTGGCCTGTAGGCCACAGAACCCAGATCTTAAAAAAAATGAAATTATACTATCTTTTTCAATTACTAACCTCAAACCAACATTTTATAAGGTGTTTAGATCAGTTTGTGCATAATCAGGAAATCTTAAATAGAACATGAAGTGGGCTAAAAGATCTTGAAAACGATGACACATCAAAACTCGATCTAAAGGAATTCTGGAACAGCTACACTAACACTAGCCATGTTTCCATCCGCTTTTTTATGGGCATTTGAAAAGGTTGATGGTAATAGTGAAATTAAATTTGAAATTACTTCCTCAGTTTTGCAAAAAAGTTTTCACTTTGGCTTTTCCAAAAACAAACAAGGAGATAGAAAAGGGAGATGGAAACACATCTGGCTAATAGGTTCAAACATAGGAATCATCGACCTCACACGATTGATGGAGTGTTGCTTTGCTGTCCTTTCTCCGGTCTTTGTGTAATTTTGTCAATATTAGTTGACATGACAGAAGAATTACAACTTGCCAGACAGCAACACACAGTAAAATTACGCTTTGCGTAGCGGGTTGGTTTGCTCCAAACCAGTAGATGGAAGCAAAACTTATTTACATTTTCTTTTTTGCAACATTTAAAATGCTCCCTCAAAATTTGCATGACAATCGGATGGAAACATAGCTACTGTTGGCCAATGTAACATTTTTAGTGTAACAACAATATGTTGGCTAAAACCAACATTTTTACACTAACAATGTTAAGTTAATTTAGGTATAAATAACTTATTATAAAACAGAAAACCTTAATCGAGACGTCATGGCAACATTTTATCTAACTTTGAGTATTTTCTGTTGAAGACAAATGTAGAATATCTCCATCTGTGAAAATAGCTAGCCAAGTCAGTTATTCTCATCCAGCCACAGTCTGTACATCTTTAATAAGCATGTTTTCTTGTAAGCTGATATGTCGCTATCTAAAATGTTGCCCAGCTCCCCGATGCACCATTAACCAAACCCTGTAGACACCAAGTTGGCCCATTATGTCCTTCCCACCAACCACCACAGCCTTTCAACGTTCTCTTTTGTGACAACTACGTGCTTCAAAGCTACACAACAGGGACTCGTTTAAAGGAAAGTGCGTCATTATTTAAAATGATGAACTATTTTTATTGATTGCTATTGAGACTTGTGGGCAATATCGCATCAGGTGGTTCGTAAATCAGGCTAAGAGACCATTAGGCTAGACAATGCCAAAACTGACGTCATTGTTGGCCTTCACCTACGTAAAATCCAAAAATGTCACAAAGGATCTTTGAACCTCACCAAACAATTTCAGCTCATATGGCAGCATTGTCCAAAAAAGCAAAAGAAGATTTTTCCAGTTTTAGCTTTTTAAATGTATTTATTGTATTAAAATTGTTTTATGTCTGTCTAGTGCTGTTTTTTTAGGATGGTGGTGCTTACACCATAGGTGTTGTTAAAACATTGGAAGCTTAGCCAAACATCCCTGCTCTTACTCTTGACTTTCTTACATTAATACCCATGTAGGAAACAGAAGCATTGCTAGTGAAATGTCTGAAATACCTACTTAGGTTGGATTTCTGCATTCAATAAATGTTACATCCTACTTTTTTCAGCTCATGTCCATTTTATACAACAATTTGCAGAAACTGCAAATGAGCTTTGTCAAATCTCTGGCAGTTTTCTGTCCTGTCCATTCAGAGGTGTTATCTTTTCTCTTCAGCACAGGAAGCGCCACAGTATGCATTTTGCAGACACAAAGCATGTTTACTCTCATCACAGAACCATTCTGTTTAACAGCCTGCATTTCCTAATTTAGGACTAACATTGCAGTCAGTGTAAAAGAGCATTTCTGGACTTTGTTTACCTGATTTGTGCATCATCCGTGTCTTTTGTTGGGCCAAAACACCCAATACTACAGTACTATGAGTTTAAATTTTTGCCCTGGTCATTGATTTGCTCTAAATTAAATTTAGCTTGCATTAAAACACATCTCTTTTAAATATTGTAATGATATAAATACATTTTCCTTTAATGACAGGTAAATGGAGTCTCAGGACAGGAGTCGCTCCCCGTCCCGCAGAACCAGCCGAGTGGAACAGGTGGTGGGACGATGGCTGAGACGGTCCAGAGATTTGGGCAGCAGGTCTCACTCTCTGAGCAGGTAGGCTTCTGTTTTGTTTTCATTTAGATGCAGTTGTTAGGTAATCAAATTTATCTGACTTGACTGTCTTTTGATGTGGAAACTGACCTGTTTAACATCAAGACCTTGAATCATCTGAGTTTTGTCCTTGGTGTTCTCAAACAAAATCAAAACACCTTCAAACAAATCAATCAAATCAGAGTTTGGCAACAAAATATTATGTGACTAAGAAAAAAAATCTAAATTAAATATATTGAAAGACTTAACAAATTAACAGCTGAGACTGTTATTTCAAGACAAAATTCAAAATCCTTACAGGTATAGCTGCTCACATGACAGAGACAACCTGCTTCATGCTGCTTAACCTCTCCAAGTTTTAGAGCAAGAAATGTTGCAAACATTAGTCATTTTATTTTAAAATCCTTGTACTCTTGTTTCACTTAAGTTTTGGAAATCACAGTTTTTGAAACAAAATCACAATAATTTCACATAGAACCTTCAACGACATGGTAAGACGTCCTCCTGATGCTTTGCAGAGATCGCGCTGCAGTGGATGGGAAAACAGGAGAGTCTGGTAGCTCCGATCAGAGAAATTACCCGTTTCGATTCAATGTTCAGATCCAAAAGGACCCTGACCTCAACTCCCATGGCCTCACGCTTTCCAGCCAGATCCCCATCCTGGTGCAGGAAGTCACCACAGGTAGGACAATTTCCTCCAAGGCAACATTAATTATAATTTTGACAGAAAATAGCGTGCAAAACTTAATGTCTGTTAAATAGAAGTATCACAAAGTTTCAGTATTTAGAAATGGTTCGTCATTAGTTTGTATCAGATATTTCACATAAGCATGCTCATCTAAGACTAGTGGTAGTTTGACTTTCTCCACCAGGTTACAACATCCTATGCCACGGGGTAAATTTCTTCAAGGGGCTGCAGTATTTTAGTTTGCTGAATCGATGCCTTCTGCCCCAGCACAATGTTCCTTGTAATGAGTAAACTCTTGGGTGTAAGTTAAATAGCACCTATATCTGTACCCTTTTCAGGTATACTGAAAGAACAGAAAAAAAAAACCACTTATACTTGGTTTCTTACTTAAAATATGTTCATATTGAACATATTGTTCTTTGTGTTTCAAGCGCTTTCAATTGTAGAAATATATAAATTGCTACATTTGCAAATTTCTTGCTATACGTTTTCCAAATAATCAACTTTCCACTATAAAATAGATTTATTTTGCAGTAAACCAAGATCCCTGCTGCAAAACACTGATTAATAGTTCTTGTTATTTTTTGGCAGATACTGTCGTATTAAAAAGAAAGCATTTGTCAGCCTTTTTTCACTGTAGTCTCCAGCACACTGTTTGCAATTTGCATAACAAATGTCTTCCCAGCAAATGAAAGCGTCAACCTGTGCCAGGCCTCTGCAGACCTTTGGTCGGTACAAACTGACAAAGTAAAACCTCCAGCTGGGGCTGCTGCTGTACGCTGATGCTGCAGAGATGCACACAAAATTACATTAGCAGAAGGAAGTGCTGCACGGCGCTAATGTCTTTGTTTGTGTTTGTGCGTGCATTTGTGGGTGTTGTGAAGTTGTGAGATAATGTACATACATACAGCTGAAGGTATGCCTGAGAACCTCAACTCAGTGCAAGCACTTCCTCCTAACTGAATTATTTAGCGCTGACATGTGTCAGAAGAAGCGTAAATGCAGCAGAGTTTGTAAATACTGTAAGGGAGATTTGGTTTGACCGGCTTTTGTGACCATACTAATCATGTAATTATTAAGTTACATTTATTAACAGTGCTATCATAATCTTCAGTGTATTTTCGATGGCATTTTATATGACAAACCATCACAGAAGTAATGTAAGTTGGTAAAGTATAAGGAAAAGTGCACAAACCTTTTCAAAGTATTTTTTTTCTTCAAATAGAAATCTGAAAACATGTGAGACCCAACTCTTTTATTTTTTTTAAACTGACATTTGATTGGTTTTAGTTTTTTTCAGTAAAGCTTTCATATATGCATTCATTTATTCACTTGTATTTTGAGGCTTTGTGGGTAAAGGATTAATACAATGAGATCCTAACAGCCCTTTGTTGCAGTAAATTCACTTTGAAATATAGGTGACATCAGTGGGGATTCAAGATGACAGCACCCAAGAAAAATGTTGATATTAATGAGGATTAAATCAGACCCAAAAGGACAAAAAAATTAAGCTGCAAAAATGTGTTCTCCTTTAGAAAATAGAACTGTATCTCCATATGACTTGATGTGAAATCTCAGCATGCAGTATAAGTCTGAAAATCATCTTCTGTAGTGGTCTTTCAATATTAGGTCATTAGGTGCTAATGACCTAATATTAGCAAAATGCATGATACATGTTGTTTAGCTTTCCATTCGTAAAATATGTTGAAAACCAAGTACTGACAAAACCATTAACCACGATTTTTTTATGCTCTATTTTGAGTTGTATTTATCTCCTAAAATACCAATAAAATGCACTAAAGTTTCTGGTTGTAAAGTGCCAAAATTTGAAGGTTATGAATACTTTTGCAAGGTTCTATGTATTTTTGCAACAGTCCCAGCTAGTTAAAAACTGGAGTTAGCATGTTGGAAACTAACAAACTGGATCACTAAAAAGGGACTAAAAACTGTAAGTCCTCCTTCCACAAAGATGCTAGAACAGGGCAAATCACCTAATGACACAGAAAACATTTTAGTACCGAGCTGCGAAATGTTTTTACTGAGAAACTGAAAGTGCAGAGGAACACAGATCTGAATCCCTCTGAGGTTCAGGGGCACATTACAGAAACTTTTCACTCTTGTGTCTGCCTCAAGTTTGTTCTGTCACCATCTGTTTCTACCCATGACACACACTCTCCCACACGCACACACACCGGTCCTCACACCACTAGTGGCCCCTCTGAGTCTTGGCTCAGTTTCACTACCCTCTGTCTCTTTGTATCTGACAGGTGCTGCAGCATCTTGACAGTGAAATATGAATCCTTCATTCAAAAGCATTTTCAGACCTATCAGTGTCACCGGCTGCTGTTCACATTGCTTTTAAAGACAATATCAAGTGATGTCTCGTGTCTGAGAGCTACCTGATATTGCACGCTAAAGAAAGGCAAAGTGGACAAAGCACAAACTTACAGTGGCTGGAGGAAAGCCTTGATACTGATGATCAATTTATATATGCATTTTGTTCATAAACAAACCCACATAATTTCCTTTGACTTATATTTTGAAAACACTTTAATTACTTATTCACATAATATAAACTCAGACCATTTCTTCATGTATTCAGCTTGATAGCAGACCACAGTTTTGGCATCTCTAAGCCTTCATCTTGTCTAATGAGAGCTCCTACCATGTCAAGCACATTCAAAATGTCAGCTTGTTCTTTTGTTTCTCTGAACCTGCTGCATAATGCTTTGTGTAACAGCTTGAGTGCAGGACAGAAAGACATGTCCAACAAGGTGGCAACCAGGAGAAGTATCTGTAATCAATTCACAACTCTAACAGCGGCTAGAAAACCTAGCAGCCAGTCGATTTTAAAAACAGCCATAGAGACAATAAATGTGAGGGTGGATGATAGTCTTGAGGAAGGAGGGAAAGATTCCTGTTGCTGTTTTGGAAAGAATGAATTTTGTTCTTAGAACAGTGCCTTGCAAAAGTGTTACAGCACACGGAAGATTTTTGATGTAACTCTATTTATTTAATTGGATACTTTTAGTGAACAAACAGCATCACGCAGAGTAATAACACAGCAGACAAGTCAGGGATAAAGTTGTGATGAAATTTGAAGCAGGGTTAGGTCTGCAAAGCTTCTAGCCGTCCAGCTAAACTCAGAGACTGGACAAAGCGATCATTAATAAGAGAAGCGGTAAAGATGATAAATCTGGCAGAGCTGCAGAGATTCACAGCTTTTGTTGAACAATCTGTTTATAGGAAGACTGCTGTCAAAACTTTGAAGTGGCAAGACAAAACCCACTGTCAGACTTTGGCTCAAGACATGTAGCAGACACAGCAAACATGTGGAAGAAGATGCTCTTGTCAGCATAGATCAAAGTCAAACTCTTTGGTCAGCATGCAGATCAATACGTGTGGTGGCGAACCAGAACCAGGGGTGAACTGGCACTTCAGACTAGCGGGGATTTCCCCGCTGGGTCGATGGGTTAGTGGGCCAGTGGTTTAGCCCATGGAAAAGCCACTGTGCTCTCTCTGAATTACTCAACACGCTCTTTTTGTGAAGCACTACAACGCCTCAAACTATGCAATATCAAATACCTTCTTTGCCTTTCCTCCATTTCAGTCAAGATCTGTTCGTTGTGTGGACCTGTAAACACATGAATGAGCGAGACAGGTCCAGTGTAGAGTGGACATCACAAAAGCTTGTCCCATAAAGCCTGGCCTAGAAAAATAAATAGCTTCTTTGGCACTCAACAGTCAAAAACTCAACAAAAATTCAACCGTCAAAACAGAAAAGTCTGTTCTTGTACAGCATTTTATCAAGTTCAGAGGACCCCGAAGCGCTTCACACTATTTTCAGCCATTCACCCATTCATGCACACATTCACAGATTGACAGAAGTGAGGCTACCACCGGGTCCTCTGACCACCAACAGCAAGCAGGACAGGTGAAGTGTCTTGTCCAAGGACACAACAAAGACGGGAAAAGTGGGGGCTTGAACTGGCAACCCAGTTCAAGCAGGACGAACCCCTACTACCGTTGCCTTGTCCCTACTAGAGCCACGTAAACTAAATCTCGCTGTTTGTCTCTTGCATTCAGCAGAGAGATATGCAGTGCAGTGGCTCTGGCTCGCCATGCAGGTGTGGGGCCTTATGCAGAATAAAGTTAGGGACCCCTCTTCCTGCAGAGAACATCACCACCACTAAAAACTATGTGCTTCAGTTTTGGATATGAGAAAAGTTAGAAAATATTTGTGACTAGATGATCATCAGTGGGTTTTCTTAAAGATGAACATCTAAATATCGTTGAACATCAATATAGAAATAATCAGAGCGAGATTATAAGCAATAATATTGAGTTACCGTTCTGATTTCTCCTCGTCTTTATTGCAACTTGAAACTTTGTGTTGACTAAATTAGCTGATAAATTACAACATCTAAAAATCATCTCAGGTATTAAAACCGAACCGAAACTTCAGCATGGGAGATTTCTGTTGGCGACAGTAAAACACTCAGGCACAATTAATTGACTGCTAATATTCATGTTGTGGGACAGCGAGCTCTTTAGAGAGCAGGATGGAAAATATTGCAGTGGAGTCAGATGAAAGGAAATGACTAGAACACAAGCTGCTGCCTGTCATCAGCACTCATGAGCCGTGTGAGCTCAGACCAATTGAAAGCCCCTCAGGCATGACGACACAAGGACGTTTTGTGTGTCCAGGTGGTCCTGCAGATGGCCGGCTCGTCCCTGGCGACCAGCTTGTGAAAATCAATAACGTGGCTGTCGATGACCTGACCCCAGAGCAAGCTGCTGAAATAATCAGGTCTGCACATGCAAGCACAAAACACAGGCTCACATATCTGAGTGTTGTTGCTTTCAGTGTATTTAGTCTGTTTGTAACAGGTTTGACCATAACAACCAGACCCTTTGTGTTTTTTAGGGAGTGTCAAGACACGCTGACCATGACTGTCCTCCGAATCATGCATGTGAGTCTGCTGGTAACCATTGAATGTGGGGATTGAGTTGGACTGGTTGGACCAATTAACCTGCCAGTCATGTTTTTGTACTTTGGGAGAAAGGTGGAGTACCTGGAGAGAATCCACGCATGCACGGGGAGAACATGTGATCGCCATGCAGAAAGAGCGGCCCTAAATGTTACACTGACGGAAAAAAATGCAGCTTGCCCTCATTTCCTTGTGTTTGGGTGTAAAATATTAATGAACACAAAAATCTTTGCAGGAGAATAAAACACTCTGACTGCACAGTTTAGTGGAGCTCACTGTAAAACATGTTCTTGTGTCTGCAGGTGCATTCTGACATTCTGACAGTTTCATAGACAGGGTTTATACTGCATGCTTCCATCCTTCCTTCCTCCGTTCTTTCCAGACAACAAGTAATAGTTCTTAGTTCACCGACATTGATGCAAAATGTAGTCATGCGTTGTATAAAAATGACTAGGTAGCTGCTTTAGTTAACTGTAACTGTGTCGTTTGACACATGTTCCGTTTCTCCACTTGTTTATCATTTTTAATAGATTTTATTCATTTCTAAGCTGTTGAAAGCTCTTGGATTCCTGAACAATTTTTGTCTTCAATATTTACCCCCCAAACTTTATTTAAAATAGAGCTGAAGATGAATATTCAGGAGAGATTTGTGTCTTGTAGCACTTCTGAGTAAATTAACCAGCATAGTGTGCTTCTAGCACAGCCTGTGCAATTCAGTGTCTCTATTCACATGGGATTCTGAAATGCTGCAGTCAGCAGAAACATTAATCAGGCTCTTTCTGCATCTGAGCTTGAGGTGTACCTCATACAATCCACTCACCCAGCACACATCACTTTATCAGTGTTGGATATGACGGTAGGCTAAACCCACAGGAATTTCCCCATAACTAGATCTACCTTGAAAAGGACAAAGCTCTTCGCAGCTCATTTGTTTACTACCTGAACATGCATCTCACTCTGCATCTGTGAAACTGAGGTGTGTCTTTGCATTAAGTTTGACGTGATTAGATAATGGTAAATAAATGGCTGCTGCTCAGAGAGTCTCATGAGGAGTTTTTGCTGACGGAAACACTTATCAAGTGATTCATATCTCGCTTCTCCCTTCAAGAAATCATTACTGAGATTTAAGAAATCTCTGTAGATCAAGTTTTATGAATGTGTTTTCATCCCAGGGCCCAAAGTCGTCGTTCATCACGCCTGAAAAGAGGGCCAAGCTCAGGTCCAACCCTGTCAAAGTCCACTTTGCAGAGGAGGTGGAGGTCAATGGACAGTCTCAGGTAGGTGTTAGTTACCTCAGACAGAAGAATGAGGGGGATTAATCTCAAGAACTTCTTTTCATGTGTGATATGTATCAGATACAGGGGAGGACAGTCAAAAGATAAAAATAGTCATCTGATAGACTTTTGTTCATTTTTATAGTTACAGAGGTGTTGTCATCCAATCAACTTGATTGATCTCAGGAATCTTTATTTTTGGACATACAGTTTGTTCGCGTGAGTTAATGTCACTATAAACATGAAACTCCCTCGATCCCAAACAGACTTGTGATGCAGACACATGGGATCCACACACAGTTTCATAAACACGTCAAGATTTTCATCTGCTTTTTAAACGAGACCAACTTCAACAGTGCCAAGCAAAGAGATAATTTTCAGATTTTACTTTAAAAATTGCTTTTGATGCTGATTTACATTTGTCAGTATTATTTCATGTATGCAGTTTTTTTTCCTATTTCCTTCATTCTTGCTGGTTTTGAGATCCCATCTTTTTTGTGGATTTAAAAGCAGCTGCAGGAAGAAAACGCCAGAAACCAGAGTGTCCATTAGTAAAGACAGAGGAAATGTGGATCGATACCTAATCCACTCTTCAGTCCTAATTTCTGCGATTACAGGACATGTTTAGATTGAAAGGGAAAAAGCAGAGGGACATTCAGGGGAGACGAAGCAAGAGAGAAAGCAGAGCAGAAGAAGCTGGAGATGGGAGGGATCTAAACTCGACTGCTCTCAAATCGACTGCTCTACGTTTGAACTTAAAACATGCCTGCATCAATGTTTCATAGCATCACATTGTCAGTGGAGGAAAAACACTTTCCAAAGTCATAGGAGAACAGGGATGACTCACTGCAGAGAACAAGCAGGGCAGACAGAAACAGGCCAGTGTAATGCACAGAAATCCTTTGCAAGAAAAGCCAAAGAGCAAATGTTCTGACTGTTTTATTACACCATGACATGTAAACGTTTTGTTTTTAATGACGCAAATTAAGAATCTTACCACATTTAAACTAAATCTTAAACATGCTACAAAAATGCAACAGTTCAATCTTGCCGTGCAACATTTTGTTATGGAAGTATTCATACCTTGGTTCTTCATTTTTTCCTGTATCAGCTTTGAAAACACAATGTCTATGTTGAATTATAGTGGTGGTACAATTATGCTGTGGGGTTCCTCTCCTTTAGCCACAACAGGGAAGCTGATTGTTGGGAAGTTCAGGGCAGTACTTGAAGAAAACCTGTCAGAGGCTGTGAAAACATTTGAAACTAACAGGCTAGTAAGGAGAGAATAACTCAGGGAAGGAGCAAAGAGGTTCGTCGTAACTCTGGGAGATCTGCAGAAATGCAGAGCTCAGCTGGGAGAATCTATTGACAACTCGGCTAGTTGGTGTTCAATCTTAATCATGTCTTTATGGAAGAGCAGCAAGAAGAAAGCCAGGCCTGGCTTGCAGTTTGACACAAAGCATTTAGAGATCATAGCAAATATGACCTCTATGATGTGAAAAACTGAACTTTATGCAAAGCATACCATAAAACTGTGGCAAAACAACTAACACTGCATATCACCCAAAATGAGCAGTTCCCATGTGAAAATGTAGCTGGTAATATTATGCTTTAAGTCCAGACCTAATGCATGCCACACAGATTTTTATATGCAAAAAGTATAACATACCATGCACAATTTTTCTTCCACTTCTTGCATAAATTTGTGTTGATCTGTCACATACAGCAGAAACATAATAAAATACATTAAGGTTTATAATTGTAATGCTGAAAAAAGGTTGAAGATTTGCAGATACTTTTTCAAGGTGTGTTACTTTATATTTCTTCATGCTGGCATGTCCTGACCCTGTTCAACCTTTTTGTCTAAGGCTTTCGCTGATCTCTGATGTGCTTGTTTGTTTACAGGGGAACTCACTACTCTTCCTGCCCAATGTTTTGAAGGTGTATCTGGAGAACGGGCAGACTAAGGCTTTCAAGTTTGAGACCAGCACAACTGTCAAGGTATTTTGATATGACTGTCGACGACTTTAAAGCCTGAGACAAGATGGTTACGACTGTGACCATCACCATGTACGACTGGTGCACATAAGGATTTTTGTGAAAATAATCTGCAACTTCAAAGAAAAACATGTTATAACAACATCTAAATAAACATTATTTTTCTCTCAAGATGGCCTTTTGTTTTTCCACTGTAGGATATTGTGATGACACTAAAGGAAAAACTTTCACTGAACCGAATTGAACACTTTTCCTTGGTGCTCGAACAGCAGCACAACAGCAGCAAGCTGCTGCTGCTACATGAAGAGGAGAGGATACATCAGGTATCAACACACAATGGGAGAATATTTACGCTTTCATCTGCTTGTGCAAATATATGTCTGACATGATGTATGTATGCATGTCCTCAGGTGGTCCAGAAGAAGGAAGTCCATAACTACAGGTGTTTGTTCCGTGTTTGTTTCATGCCCAAAGATTTCAAGACGCTGCTGCAGGAGGATCCCACTGCCTTCGAGTATCTTTACCTTCAGGTACAGCTCCTAGGGAAATAAATGATACTTGAGGATATGTGTGCGTGTATATGTGTGTGTTTTTTTTTTTTTGTTAAAGTCTATATTTTGTGGAAGTGATTACTATTCATATAGCTATGTAATGAAATGAAATATGTAAAGTTAAACTAAACATAACTAAACTAATATGTTAATTCTGATGAAATCATGAAACTCATTTCAGATGCAAACATAAATTCTACAAATTCAGCTATGCCCATAAGATTAGTAAAATAATAACTCCTTCTTTCTACAGAAAGATTGCTGAAGGACTTATTGAATTATTGAGTAGGTGTGATATTTTCTGAAGTGCTATGATTAACTTAGTTGACAAATTTCCATCTGATGTGGAATAAAAGTTCAGCTTCTTCAGAAAAAAATACAACCTACCCTGTACCGTTTTTATGACAAGATACATAAAACCAAAAAGCTGATGCAAAAACATACAGTAATAACATTGCTTTAAAAAATTCCAAATTAACTTGCCAAATCAAATTTTCATCATATTTAAGGGGGTGAACGATGTGCTGCAGGAACGCTACGCCGTTGAAATGCGGTGTAATACCGCCTTAAGACTTGCTGCGCTGCACATTCAGGAGAGGCTGGTGAGCTGCGGACTGTCCCCCAAAGCCAACCTGAAGATGATCACGTAAGCCTTTGTGTGATTTATTAAAGACCAACAAAGAATTAAAAACACATTTTATTATAAATATGATGCAACCTTAAGCTATTTAGGATATTTCCTCTTCAGTAGATATGCAAACAAGCTTCCGCAGTTTTGTGTATTTATGTTTATAAGACACAAAGCTGCCTAGCAGAACAAAATCAATGATCCCCAATAAAAATTAATCTTACTGCTATTTAAGGGTATCTCAGAATACATTTACTCATTTAGCAGATGCTTTTATCTGCTCGGAACCGTCATTCAGGGGTTTAGCACAGGAGGCTGTTCTGACATCGGCATCAAGAATGAAATCGATCGAAAATTGTAAGCATAAAAGGTGAGGAGTGCAGAAAGGAGGTGCTCTGTGCTCTGAGAGTGTTTGGTATTTTTGTTTCATTATATGGCAAATGTGGACGAAGAATCCGAATCAGACTGGTTTAAATGTAGAGATATCAGTTCCTGACAGAGAATCAGGATCATATTTTGGTCTTGCAAACAATCTCAGGTCTTATTTTATATCTGGAGTACTGAAGCACTCTTGATTACAATTTGATTTGAATTTGTTTTCAATTTAAGCTGAAAGCTGTAATCCAGTGCCCAGTACACGAATTCATATCTTTTGATCATTTTTACAACCACAAACTTAAATATTTGTATTGTGATAAACCAACACAAAGTGTGACTTTCTGTCGCTCTTTAATAAAACCTTTCACGTAGCATGATGCTGCTACTACAAAGTGTATTCATGGTTATGCAGATCATTGTTTTTTGCATTCAGATCAAAAAGTTCAGTTTTGGTGTCATCTGACAAGATTGCTTTCTTCCACGTTTGCAGCGCCCTGGATGGATTGTGGCAAACTGCAAACAGAGTGTGTTGCATCTTTGTTTAAAAATCACTTTGGATGCATAATTGTCTGATGATTAATTTTCCCAATTATATTAATTGAGTTAGCCTTTGGTTATACTGGATTTTATTAGGGAAAACATTACAGATTGTGTTCTAGGGGACAATAACACTTTTGAAAATCTATTTGTGTCATTGATAGAGATACTGGATGTTTGTACCATACAGTTACTTTCTAATGAAAGCAGATGTGAAGTTGTTGTTTCTGTGTTTGCTCCAGGAAGACTTGGGGCATAGAAAATTTTGTGTCGTCCACGTTACTGAGGAACATGCGAGAAAAAGATCTGAGGAAGGCAATCAGCTTTCACATGAAGAAAACCCAGTCCCAGCATGATCCCAAGCAAAAGAGCCTGTCAGTAGATCAAGCACGGATCAACTATCTAGAGGAGCTGAGTGATCTCAAATCCTTCGGGGGAAAGTCCTTTGGTGCCACCTTGATGGTAGGCTTTTTCCATCTAAAAAAAAAAAAGGAAGAAACTGACATAGACCAGCAAGATTTTTTTAATTCCTTTGTTTTGTTTTGTTTTTTTTAAATAAAATTTCCTCAGCTGTGCTGTTTTCTTTTCTCTTTCTGATCTCCATTGGGCTTCTAGCTTCAAGACAGGGAGTCAATGGTGAGCCTGCTGGTTGGCGCGCGCTATGGGGTGAGTCAGGTGGTCAACCACAAGCTGAGTATCATGACGACCCTTACAGAGTTCAACAGCATCACTCGCGTCGAGCTGCTACCGGAATCAGACAAAGTCAGCCTCGTCAAGATATACCTGCAGGACATCAAGGCAAGTCCCTGGAGGACTAACACACCAACTTGTTCATGATGTGCATGCTTAAAGGGCTCAGGCTAAATTTTTATTCAGTTGTCTTCAGGCCTGTAGCTTTTTCTGTCTTTGTAATTGAGACAGGAAAAAAGACAAAACAAGAGACAAAAGCCTCCGTAAACACTAAGACTGGCAACATTATGTACAAGACACCAGACAGATTTAATTAAATATATTCAATTTAATGCATTTAATTTAATGTATTAAATAATGGCTTCCCACAAAGAAAATAGTGACAAATTGTAAGCTCAAACTTACAATTTAAGTTTATAAGGAGAAGATTCATAATGTCAGTTTATCCAGTGAGAAAGAGGAGCTTTAAAAAAAAAAATAAAAAAAAAAAAAAATCTAATCCATGTTTTGATTTTTTTTCTCATAGCCCATCACATTACTATTGGAGGCTGGTGCAGCAAAAGATATGTCTTGCCTCATAGCAGGCTACTGCCGTGTGTTTATTGACCCTAACCTCAACGTTTTCCCCTGGATAGATGACAAGAAACACAAAGTTTCTGCTGAAGAAGGTACATAAGCAAAAAACTATTTAACAAGATTTAATTTCTTAACCCTTCTGTGTTTTCCTCAAGATCCACATTTAAAGTTCACGTTTTTTTTCAAGTTAGAAAATCTGACGGTATCTGACATTTACATTTCCTCTGACGGCTTAGAAAAATACTGCTGCTGATTATAAAACCAATCAACTACAGACCTGAAAAGTTGGTGCCATGTCGGTATTTATCACCTCTATTATTTTACACCTCAATAAATCCGAAATCAAAATTGCCGGCAAAAAAAGTCATGCAATTAATTAACTATTTATGATTTAGACATGTAAACTGTTTATCTTCTGGTTTTATCTTGTATGTTGTAGAAAACAAATGCAGGCAAATGGAAATGTCCGCACTATTGAACTATTTTACGTTTTGTCACAGACTTCATTCTATTTATCGGGTTTTAATGTGTTAATTCAACAGAGAAGTTTATGCTTCTGACATGGGAAACAAGGAACGGAATCAGTATGTTTAGACTGTGATTAAATTATAAATAGTTACTGTGTTCACTCATTGTATGACATCTGCTGGAGATTTTGATTTTGTAGTTATTGAGGTGCATAATAATAAAAGTGATAAACTTTTTAAATTTGAAGTTGTGTAGAAAATGAAAATAGTGTATCTTTTTATTTCCACCTCACAATAGTCACTGTTTTTTATTGGTCGGACACACAAAATTTCAATAAAATACAATAAAGGTGGTGATTGTACTGTCAAAAAGCTAAAGTGTAAGAGAGTTTGTGCCAGACAGTAAATTCTGCTCCTGTTGTAGCATTGAATGTCAAAAACAAAACTTGTGTCACATGTTGTGACTGACTATTGCTTTAATATGGGTTTACAGGTTATGTGTCAAGATGTGCAAGTGACTCAGAGGACTCTTCAGACTTGGATATGAAGCCGTTGTACAGCTTGGCGTCTCAAGATGACAAACCCCGCCCTCGTGTTAGATCCCTGTCAGACTCTGAAGGAAGAAAGAGGAAGGACAGGGACCGGATGAGAAGCAAAGACTGCAAAGAGAAGGGAGACACACCTGTGGAGAATAAAAAACCAAAACAAGAAAAATATCTTGATACTCCAAGAGAGTCAGCTTCAACAGGAAACAGTAAAGAGGGAAAGAATGAGGATACATTGAACAGAAAGAGGCCTGGTGCAAAAATACAGATTCAAATAACGGGCAATGATTCAGGGAGTCATAAAGTAAGCCCTGGAACTGGAGAGGAAGAGCAGCCGTCTGTATCAGAAGCATCAGACTCATGTCACACTGACTCTCGCGTCCTCACCAGTCCCTCAAGTGACTCTCTTGATGCTCTGGAGGAAGACGATTTAATTTCGTGCACCTCCTCTTCTGTCCAGACTCAAGCTCCCTCACAAGCTCATGTCTGTGTCCACTCCCCTTTTCAGCTTCACCTCCACTCTGACGGACATGTTCAGCCTCACCTCCTCGCTCCTCCACCACCTCACTCTCATCCCCTCATTCACCTCACAGTTGTTAGCTGTGCCGGAGAATCAGGAGAAAGAGGAGACTGCAGGAGATCTGGTGATGGAGCTGATCCCAAACTTACGTCCATCCCATCCCAGAGCCCCAAAGGTCAAAAACGTTCAGGTGAACTCTGCTCAGCAGACAGCTCGCTGTGTTTCGCTGAGCTCTCCCGTCTCGCAGATCTCCTGCCGAGCCCTCCTGAGGCTAGCGAGGATGATGATGTCGAAGATGACGAGCTGAGGCGGAAGGGAAAGTTACAGAGCAATATAAGTGTGACACTGAGAAATGCAGATGAAGGTGGAAGTGTTGGAGAGCATCCTCTCGCCGCGTCTCCATCATCCCCATCTTCTCACAAAGACTTTGTTTTTAACTTTGACCAAAGTGATGCTCGCTGCTACTACAACCTATGCTCCAACATCACCCCTGACAGCGCTCGCAGCCTTCCAGGCCCTCAGGATCCTAACATCCATAAGGATGAAGCGAAGGCTGATGGATCTGACCTAATTTCCATTCTCCAGCCGCCCCCTGGATTCGGGGACAGCAGCTCAGATGAGGAGTTCTTTGATGCAAGAGATCGCTTCACCTCACCTGAAGATCCCACTTCAGGTGCTGTCCCAAGAGGTGATTTATCTTTGCCCAAAAAGCTGTTTACAACATTCTTCCAATGTCTTTGCTGCCATCTGGTGGCTGTAGAATTTAGTACACAAATGGATTAAGTAATGACTCAACGCAAGTTTTTCTTGCACACATTTAATCACAAATGAAGACTAGTTGCTAAAAATACTAACACCTTCAATAGTAAGTGAGGATGAGTTTCAAGAAAAGAGTGATGTGAACTTAAATTACTAATTTGTTGAGATTTCCATTGGGATATAAATTCATTTTCTCAATGTTTCTCTCTCAAGTGGTGCTTTCCGGCTTCTTTTACCACAGCAGATTTGAAAATATAAGCAGACAGATGAAGCTTTGGAAAAGACTGTCCCAATGTCACTGACCTACACTTCCATAAAAGTTTTCTTATAAGAAGACATGATAATTGTAAATTAAACTAGAAAAAGTCAGCTTTTTGAACAGCTTAAGCAAAGAGAAACTTGTGTAAATATCACGTGTTGCTTTTACACAGGAAGCATGTGAGTATTTTTCAAAACATGCAAGAAATGTTTTTTTATCCCCTTTGTATTTTTTGTATTTCTTGCAGGCAGTCAAACAGAAATGAAGCTGGACACCCTGAGCATTCTCAGCCTTAGTGATATAAGAGTCTCTGTAATGGACACAGAAATGGACAAACAGGAAGACCAAGAGGAAAGAGGAAGCAGAGAGTCAACATTTCTCCTCCGGAAGAAGTCCAGAAAGCGACGCTCTTTCATGGAAACTGATTACACCTCCAGAGTTACGTATCCAGAAAATGATATTGAATCGGAGTCCAATTTAAACTCTTACAGATTTCTTAAAAACACTTTGACAGGTCCAAATGATAACCCAATACTAACTTTAGATCCAGAACCCTCGGGGCAAACCCAAAATCCCAGCCCTACCGTCTCCTCTTTCACTCATTCTGAAGGAGAGCCAGCTCAGCTTGAGTCCAAACCCATCCTGTCAAAGCTTTGCTCACATGACCCGGGCTTTCTGTCTGCTTCTGAAAAGAACAGGAATCTAAACGCCCCCTCCAGAACCAGGAAGCAGGAAATGGAGATGGAACCAGATGCAATGGAATCTAAATCAGTCACAGATTTGGTAAAGGTGGTTCCTCCTACTATCACTGTTGTCCGCTGCCGGGTTGATCCAGATGGAAAAGAGAGCGCAGATCGGAGAGGTGACGGAAAGGAGGAAGGGGAAGGTCAGGAAGAGATTGGTGAGAAAACAGAAGAAGCAGAGAAGGAAAATCCAGTAGGTTTGACAGGAAATGGACCACTTTCTAGTCATACATTTTTGCCCGATACAATTGAGGAGCACGGAAAAGAAGAAAAGAAAGAAAATGTGTTTGATTTATCATCCAGTTTAAAGAGACCCCTTGTGGGTGCTGAAATACCACAGGGTGCAATCATAATGCCTAATAGTTTTACAGAAGTGAATGAAAGGTTGGTCACTGCACATATAAACAAACATGTTGATAAGAATTTCCTTTCACTGATTTCACCACCTCCTCCTCCACCATCACCGCTTCTCCCTCAAACACCTCCTGCACTTAAACCAGAAACAGAGCTTTTGATAAAAGAGGCAGAAATCTCCCAAAACATACCAACATCAATTAATCCTACTGCTGTAGCTCCCAAAGAACAGAGTAATAACCACAATGGCTCTGCTAAATTATTAAACCAGGCTTTAATAAGTGTTAATGATGAAGAACTCATTCATGAATCTACAGAAAGCTCTAATTCAGACAACGTTTTTGATGATGAAGATGATGTAGATGCTAGTAATTCCCTAAGTTACACTTCGGGTAAGAAACAGAAAGACAGTAATGTAAGTGCAAAGAGTTGCCTCGGTGATTATTTAACCCAGGGAACTACAGATGAAACATGCATCAGCGCTCAACTTCTTTTAAACCTTGAACTCGAAAATAGGGACCATTCTGTCAATGCTGATCACATTCTCGCTATAAAGTCAATTAGGGCAAAACTGGGAGCTGCAACAAGCATCATATCCTCTCTTAACTCAGGAACTGCACTGAAAAACACAGTTACACCAAAACCAAAAAGTGACTCTGCCTTGATGAGTAGTGGACCTGCAGAGAGTTTAGGAAGTCCTGGCATTGTGATGGCAAAAGCTGCCACACTGAATGATCTCTCCAAAAAGCTTCCACCCCCATCTCGTTTTATCTTACAGACTTGTTCACCAAGCATAATGGGCCGCTTATCTGCCTCAACGCTAAGGGGGAAGATTCAAAACTTGCCCCTTTATCTATCACGCTCCCAAGAAAGTCTAACTCAAGCAGGGGTTGGGAGTTCTGCGCCAGCTGGGGAAGCTAGTAGTGACAATGCATGTACCACCGACAACGTTCCCGACATCACACAAGCCCTTGACTTAGAGACATGTATAGCACCTGACTCAGTCGAATCAGATGATTCCGATGCAACGCTGACTGGATCTGAATTGGATGGGGAGTTTTTTGTAGAAACAACAGCAGCAAAGAGATCTCCTTTGGTGTCTGAGAAAAAAGAAGTTAGTTGTCAGCTGCCTGTACAGACTGAGCCCAAACAGCATCATCAAACTCTTTGTTCCAGACCTAATGACAACACACCAGGACCCATAACAGAGCCTCCTGCATCCATAACAAGCCTATTCCAACAAAATACTTCTGGGCTTAACACCAGCACTCCTGGACCTGTAACAGATGCCCCAGAACTAAACATAAAAGTCAACAGTCTACAGGAAGACATCCCAGGTTACAAAGGGAGCAATCAGTCTCCAATAGTGGTAACCACTCACAATCTGAATGGACCACGACTTGCCTTTCATGGTCAATGTCAAAAAACAAGGACAAGCAGTGACAGACCTTTGATGGGTCTTTGTAGTCCCTTGGAACAGACTTCAGACCCTTCAAAAGTATCTTCTGCTGGTTGCAGAGTGTTCACCATCTGTGAGGATTTGTCTCAGACAAGTACAACAGCTGACCTGGTTGCCACTACACCCCTGAAATCGGAGTTTGGTTGCAGTTCTATTCTTGCATCTGGGTGTGAGGCAGTGGCAGAGGGGGTCCAGGTGCCCCTGGATGCCTGTGGCTGTCCAGCATCATATACAAACTGCTTCAGTGGAGAAGACAGCTTTGATGATGAGCTTACAGTCTATGAGTTCTCCTGCCGCTCTCAGAACAGTGGCACTTCTCAAACACCCAGAGCAGGTCTTCATCTGATTACATCTCCTCCTGTTCCCTCCTTTATCTCTGCCTCCTCCACCCTCTCCCCATCATTTCCTCAAACCATCCTTTTCTCCTCCTCCTCCACCTCTGAGCTCAGCCCTCTTCTCTCACCCCACTCAGACACCTCGGAATCCTACTTGTCTGAAACCCACAAGGACACTCTCACTCATCTGGGACAGCAGCACTACCCAGAACCTCCTAAAGGCTTCCAAGTTCTTCGCAGAGATGTTGATAAGCTTCTATCAATTTTGGAAGGTAGTGGTGGCTGTGTTCGTTCTGTGGCAGGGCTTGGAGGTCGGCATGCAAGGGACACATGCCCTGCACACTTCACAGAGAACAGACGGGTTCTCCAGTTAGAAGCACGGCGGCTCATGTCTAGTTGCCAGAAGGTAGCAGGGACTGGCCAGAGCCCGCAGGAAATGCTCCGGTTTTTAGCTGACAGTTTCCGAACCTTGGTGGAGCTGGCTACCATCTGCCTCTGGTTCTCTGGTTGTGAAAGGTGCGATCGAAGAAACGCAGAGGCAGTCGCAGGCCTGGCAGATGTTGCCCGCTCATTCAGGGACTTCTGCTTGGCGGCGGAGCGGGCAAGCAGCAAGCGTAGTTGTCAAGACCTGAGCACCAAGCTGCTGGCCAAACAGTGCACAGCACTTACCGCCTCCGTCTTCTGCCTCACCCAGCTGTTTCGTACCCTCACTGCACTGTGAGAGAACAACCTCAGATTTGGTGTCATTGTCCAGCCCAAGAGCTGCTCTAGACTTTATCAGCTGGAACACTCAACAATCAATGTGACAGAGCAAAGTTTGATGCAGTTAATAGTGATCATGTGTAGAGCTGCATGTGATGACTTTCTTTATGCTGCACAAGTTTTGCTGTCCACAAACGGTGGATTTATTTAGGAACTGATATACTTGAATGTATTCTTTATCTAGCAAGTGTATTATTTATTTACTTATTTATTGAAAGGGTTGCTGCTGTGTGTCTGAGGAAGCGTAGAATGTCAGTGGAAGACGAAATGTTTACAAACTGCTTTGTTAGCAGGGGAAACAATGTGTGTAAGTCCCATCACACACAGTAAATGGTTTTGATTTACTCATTCGCAGGCCTTTAGTTTACTCAGCTTTCTACATTAATATAACTTGGTGATCCTCTGAGATCTGTGGTTTACTTATTCTTGCATGCAGTGCCTTGCAAAAGTATTTTTTTACATTTTTGCCACACCCGATTGATTGCAAGCTTCTTTCTTTTTCCCTTTTAGATTTTCTGTGATAGACCAACACAAAAGAGGTTGCATAGCTTTACTTTGTGGTGGTGTATCACTTAAAGTCTTGATAAAACACATTTTAAGTTTGGAGTTATAAGAAGTGTGGAAAAAGTTAAAGAAGAGCAAATACTTTTGCAAGGTGCTGTACTGTGCTGTATATTTACATAACCCCGTCTATCTGGGAGGATCTTTTTTGAATGTTACTGTTTACAAAACCTAAAGTTATGTGATTCGAGGAATCAAACCGGAAGTTGTTTGCTGTTTTTATACATAGCAGAGGAATGCCGGCGTATGTGCATTACATGATCAGTTTGAATGAGCTGCTTTCAGTTAGGTGCAAATTTGCACGAACCTTTGGTATTATTTATGAAATGTTAAATACAATGAACAGCTTTTATCTTTGTTTATCCAACTTCCTCTTTTTGCACCTGTAGTTAAGACTGAACCTTCCTATGCATATGGATGGACATTTATTTCTCTTGGTACAAACACTAACTTCCGAACACGTTTCTCCAAATATTGTTAATAATATATATATATTTATTTTTGTTTATAGTTGTGTGGATTTTAAGAGTCATGAGTTGCGTACCTTGTTTTCAAGACAATGAAAACCTGCACAACTGTGTTTGAGCTCGGCACACAGTCAGAAACACCTATTCGTACTTATCTGTCCTTTACACCAAGTGCTTTCTTACTGCGGTTGACAGCAACGAGCAAGAATCCAGTCACAGCAGAATCTGGCCACAGATATCCTAAACTGAGCATAACCCCAGGTTGCAGGGATGATTATTGACCGACTGAGCTTTTCTCAGCTTTTCGTATGTTTTGTGGGCAGTTCACTGAAAACTTCACATCAGTCCAGTCTATTTTGAGATCCAGTCATCAGAATTCATTAAATTCCAATTACATCTAGCACAAAACCTTGTACTACACTGTATTACCTGAAGTTTATTAACCTTGATAAGCATTTTCACTTGGAATGTTTCTTAAAATTGAACGCCTTGAATTACACGAGACTTGCATGTGCACTGGAGAAATATTAATCAGGAGTACTTCTACCACTTCAGTGCTGGGAAGATCATTTATGGCAATCAGTGTTTCTATTTATTATAAAAACAACCAAGGCTTTACTTACTGACATGTACTGTTTTGTTGCATTTGGTTGCAGAATAATATATTTTACTGAACTTGATTTCTACTTTGCCTCGGAAAAAGAACCAACTCTCTTTTTATTATGGCCACAAAGTGAAGCTGTCCGACGCCTAAAGGAGTTCATCTGTCCTCACAAAGCATGCTCGTATAGAATACATTGTTTAATCAGGGATTTAATCTGTGAATGACTGAATTGTGATCTCTGCTTCTTGCTTTGTAATGCTCAACTTCCACTATTAAAAATTATTTTATGAAATTGCATTTTTGAATGAGCTCTTTAATGTTCTTGAGGTCAGCACACAAGACAGTTTTGTGGTTTTTATTAAATCCCATTTGAAGTTTTAATTGTTAAATATCAACAATTTAACCAAGGGAATATTTACAGATCTCTACAGCTCGTTTTATACCCCTCTCTTTTTAACTGGAAGTAAAGTTGATATTCGTAGAAATGCAAATGTCCAAAACATTTAAAAAAAAATAAAAAGCAGATTATCAAATTAGAATATGGGTTTTGATGTTGAGGCTTAGAGGTTAAACTTACTTTTGAAAATAAAAGCAGGTAGTAAACATAATTTTTTTTAAGCACGTATTTTTGTAATAAACATGCTTGGTTTTTTTTGGTCTGATGAAATATTCTAAATTTAAATTTCATTTAATAATAATTAAAGGTTTTCAAACATCCATCTCTGTTTAATCTTAATGTGTTTCATTTAGTAATGAAGTTCCTAAAAACAGATGTTTGTTTTTTTTGTTTTTTTTTTACAGTATTCCAATTTATTAAATGGGACTGTAAGCATTATTTTAGTTTTTGCACGTAATTTGATTCATGTTGGATCACGTGGACTGTCCTTGTACTTTGAGCTTGTGATTTGGTGATGTCAGCGTATTTAAAGGAGCAGTTGCACCTTTAAATGCGACTGTGATTTTTTTTTAAGGAAGTGATTTTTTTTTAAGGAAACCATATGTTATGCATCTAAAATAGCCCACAGTTGCATTGCACTAAATAGCTACTGTACCAAAGGGAAAGCTGACTGTTTCGTCATAAACATCATATCCTTTTGGAGCGCGAGGAGATGGACTGTGCGCTACATCAAAAAGCTCCGGATAATTTTAGAAGCAACAAGGAGCATTTAACTAAACAGGAGGAGACCGTTTCTGGAGTCCTGTGTATAAAGGCGCAACATATCTGGTCATGGATAGTTCAGAGGATACCAAAAATGTCAAAGAGCGAGCTGACAGACGCCCGACTGACGCTTCTTTTGTTGAGACCAACGCTGAATGTTGCGGACTGAGAGGCGTCCAAGCGGACCCCCGACACGAGCTGCTGCATCTTCTTAAACTGGCAGGACCCGTGGTAAGGAAGAGGCGCCCCTGTCTCACGGACCGAGAGGAACCTGGTTAAGTATTTGTTAGAAACAGGAAGAGTAAAGCTGCCATGGATTCGGCCGGAAACAGGAAGGGTTGCAAAAAATCCTTTCTTCCTGTTTTTTTTATTTTTTTATTAATACGATTAAAATAGAAGTATTAATTCAAACAAAAAAGTCAATCTTGTTTTAAGAACTAAAATGTTTAGTCTATGTTGAATTTACCATAAACATATAAAAAGCCCTAAGAAGTAAAACTTAAAAATTACAACAACAAAAAAATAAATAAAATGTCCATTGCTAAAATACAGTATTTGATAAGTTTACGGATGCTAATTTATGTGGACAAAGTGAACTGTGAAAAAGAGCACAGCTGGGGTCACAGAGATTTAAGAAAGCAAATATGTGTGGTTTAAAACTGTATTTTTCTTTAACTTAGAATTTTACAAAAAATTAACTTGCTTTTTTAGCCAGAAACTTACAGTTGATCAATTCTTTTTCTAAATGCTACCTTCTGAAGGATGTTATATAGAGGCACATTTTGGAAGTCATAGACCAGTCAGCAAAAAAGATAAAACAAAATATCTACTTAGGTTACAAATTCTACAAAATCCCAAGTCTGTGGGAGTTACAACAGAGTTACAACACTCCCACAGACTGTTGTAACTCTGATAACTGTAACTGCGATAACTGTGAATGGTTATCGCACTGAACCATTCACAGGTTCCTCCGATTCTTATCTTTATGAACATCAACAGAGCTACCACCAGGTCATATGACAGATACGAGACAAAAAAATTTGATTTGAGTTTGATATTAGGTTCATAAAATGTCATACAATCTCAAAAAGATATAAATATTGAATCTCAGAAAATATCACTTTCTATAAGTGTGGCCAAGTCAGACTGTAATACATTTTTCAACTAAATAAATACCATTCTAAAACACATATTTAACAAACACTGCTCAAAATTCAGTAACCCATAGGACACCTTAGTGCTTTTACGTGCTGCTGACTGAACAGTTTTACTTCATACACAGACATTTGTTCCTTTTGGCTTTACAGAGATTGTGGTAGGCCTGTGACGATAATAAATTTTGCTGGGTGATAAATTGTCCCAGTAACAGAAACAACAAATAAAATGAATTATGAAGTTTCTGTAAATACAATTGTCCTTAAAAAGGTCAAGATTAGACCAGTGCATCAGACTGAAAAGGTTTTGGTAAAAAGAGAAAAACGATTCATCATGCAAATGAAAATTATTGAGTTTGTTTTAGTTTATCGTGTGATTTATTACTTATTGTGACAGACCTAGGTGTGGGGGCAGGGGGTTCAGCTCACAATATCTTGATAAAATATTATGAATCAGACCCTAAAGGACACTTTTTGTGTTTATTGGCCTTTTAAAATAATGTTTTAAAATGCCTTTGTAACAAAAGGCTTGTTTTATTTTTCCTGAAAAATGATGCTGTGTTTTCAGGTCATTTCCCAGCTGATGGTCTTCCTGATCAGCATCATCAGCCTGGCGTTCTGCGGTCACCTGGGGAAGACGGAGCTAGCAGCAGTGTCACTGGCAGCTGCGGTGAACATAACTGGGCAAACGTGATGCTTTCCCAGGTTGTTCTCTTAGAGTTGAGTTGATTCTTGAGTTCTTTTTTGCTTTCTCCCATGCAGGTGGTGAACGTCACCGGTATTTCTGTCGGCACGGGTTTGTCTGCATCTTGCGATACCCTCATATCTCAGGTGGATAGCAAACAGCTAAACAGTAAAAGATTAGCATCAGGTGTGGATCAAATCTGTTTGTTGGTTGCTCTGTTACATGCAGACCTATGGGAGCGGTAACCTGAAGCGTGTGGGTGTGATTCTCCAGAGGGGGGTTCTGATTCTGCTGCTGGCCTGTTTCCCCTGCTGGGCCGTCCTCATCCACACCGAGCCCCTCCTGCTGGCTGTCAAACAGAGTCCAGAGGTTGCCAGGTCTCTTTCAAATCCAGTTTAGCAAGTACATCTCATTTCCCTTAGACCTTTTCACATTTTTAAATGTTTATGGAAGTTCAATGGAGTAAAGAGAGCTGAGAACAATACAATTTAGATTTTTGCATATAAGAAATTTAAACCGACGCTGGTCATTTATCAGAGTCAGCTATATTGGCCAAGTTTTTGCACACAGACAAGAAATTTCACTTCACTTCCACTTTGCTTTCAGAGCAGAGACATTTAATTATGCGTATTTAAATTTTGTGGAAAATAAAAATTACTTTTGAGATATTTTTAAAAAAAAACAACAATATAATAGACGGTGCAAAGTTGGATTATGACATAAAATCAAAGTAGGGTGAATTGAAGTTTGCAGTTTGACAACATGTGAAAGTAAAAGGATTGGAAATGTTCATAGTCCTTCTTATGTACAATGAGTTTTTATTTTGCAGTCTGTCCCAGCTGTATGTGAAGATCTTCATGCCGGCTCTTCCAGTGAGTTTGATGAGTCACTATTATTACCTTTCCAAAAAAATTTAGAAAATTTCATCTCCTGGTCAAAACTACTCTGATCTTCACAAATATTAAAAAGGAAAAATAGATTAACAAAGACAGCTTGGTTGATTCAATAAACCTGAAGTTTTCCTTCTTTTTTTGTCATGATATTCAGGCTGCTTTTATGTACCAGCTGGAAGGGAGGTACTTGCAAAACCAGGTGTGTCTCTCAAGAGTAAAGTTGTAACATAGAATGTAAAAAAATGTATATACATTTAGGCTTTTAGAATTTAGAATTAAACAAACATAATTCTGTGCTTTAAATGTCAGGGAATCATGTGGCCTCAGGTTGTAACTGGAGCAGTTGGGAATGTCTTCAATGTTCTCATCAACTATATCTTCCTCTATCATCTGGAGCAGGGTGTAGCGTGAGTTTGTATATTACTGTAGTTGAAATAAACAAAGAATATTACGACTTAGTTTCAGAAATCGTTATCACTAGATATTTCTGAATAATAATTTGTGCTGTATCTTGTGCTTGTTTTTGTCCCTCATGTCGTTGCTCTGGGTTTTCTATGAAGGGGATCTGCTGCAGCCAACACCATCTCTCAGTACTTGCTGGCTTTGCTCCTGCATGTTTACGTCTGGTGGAGGGGTCTTCACAAAGCCACATGGGGAGGTCAGTTCAAGTCTCAGAACCAAGTCAGACACTATACATTTTTGCATTCTGGATTTTATTCTAGCACTTTGTTTTTTTTTATTACGTACATTATACTTTTGTAAGAATCTCCTTCTGTTTTATTATCCTTGTTCATTGTCATAACTGGTCAAATCCTTTGTAAATGTGGACTCACAGGTTGGTCACTTGACTGCCTGCAGGAGTGGGGTCCCTTCATAAAGCTGGCCATTCCTAGCATGTTCATGATCTGCCTGTCATGGTGGATTTTTGAAGTAGGAGGATTCCTGGCTGGTGTGATCAGCGAGGTTGAACTGGGGGCTCAGTCTATTGCATACCAGCTGTGCATTGTGGCTTACATGGTAATGTATCTATAGATCACACACATTGATGCTCGCTGCACATAAAACACTACCTGCCTATCAATGGTCTGAAATGTGTTTTATTAGATCCCCAGGCTAAGGCTGCATTAAGAACATAACCGGAATTAGGACGGCTTCTGCCAGGGACATTTCCATTCACACGATTATCTCAGTGTTCTCTGAAATGTCCAACAAACAACATTTGAACAGTCCTTGAGATCCTGGATCCAGAATAGCAGTCTTTTTCTGTTGTGAGGGGACCGTTTGGCACAACTGCAGGCATTAGTATCTCCACTTAAAAATATACATAACATTCTGTGCTCTTTTGTGTTGATTTTTTCTAGTGCCCTCTTGGATTTTCTGTTGCTGCTGCTGTCCGGGTCGGGAATGCTCTTGGTGCTGGAGACATAAAGCAGGCCAAGCTGTCGTGTAAAGTCCCAATCATCTGTGCATGTAAGACCCATTCCACAGCATATGTGCTCATACATAATGTTAGGTCACTGTTAAAACTGGAGCAGTACGGAGAAAATTGCTTTGTCTTTAAGCATTGCTATAATATCTGGTATATGCATAAGCCATAAGATTAAAACCCAAAGCTGTGACAACAGGTTCTCTGTCCCTGATTCTAGCTCAATAAATCTGAGCTGGAATCATTGGATCCGGCAGAATTCTGATTCTATTGGAATGGAGCATGTTGGAGAAATCTGGGTTGTTTTCTTCAGGTTTTGTCATATTGGAAAGTATTTCATAACATATATCATATAATGTTATGATCTATTTCATCAACCCAGTTTTATTTTTATTGAAATGTTAAAGTTCTGTAACTTATATTTCTACAGTAGACTGACTGTTAAAGAAACATTTTAAAGAAGGAATAAAATACATCATCAGGCAGTCATTTATTTTTGCAGCTTTTGAGTGGAAACTGATTAACTACCTCATGTTGTTCACCTTTATTGACGTTCCGTTTTGCGTGTTTTGCACAGTCATTGTTGCGTGCTTTGTTGGAGTTTGCGTGAGCATCACCAGAAATGTCATTGGATTCATTTTCACCTCAGACCAGTAAGTTAAACCCCAAACTCAGTAACCGATTCCTAAAACCCAGCTAATTTAAGGACCTTTGATTGCAGCTTGTTGCATGTGTCACCAGGATGTCTTTGTATTCAGACAGCAGACAGTCATAAATTAACAAATATGCAGACTCTTGGACACTAAGCTGTAACTGTTTAATGAGCTTCAGTTATGTTTAAAAGCTCTGGTAACAGAGTTGGTGTATGCTGAATAAAAAAAAAATTTGTTGAAGAAAAAGACTAGTTTAAATTGTTTTTAATGTTGGTAGCTTAATAATACAATATTATGAACTATGTTTGGTGTATTAGTGGTAAAATGTTAGCCCATCAGCGCTTTTCATCTAAAATCAGTTCCAGCTACTGTAGACAAGATGAAATCATTTACCTTGTTCTTACCTCACTAAATAAGTGAATCATCTCCCTGTACTTGTTAGTGTTTCCTGCTGGTAATGATTTACAGTCTAAGAGTTTATTCCTGTGTTCTTTTTTAGGGACATAATTAAGAGGGTTGCAGATGTAATGCTTATATTCAGCTTCATGCATGTCAGTGATGCAACTGGGGTGAGAACGACTTTCATTCAATCAAACACCAAAGTCTGAGACTACAGGTTTCGGCACACAAATTATAATCAGACGTGTATTTGTTACTTTTAGGGTGTAGCCGCAGGAGTTCTCAGAGGAGCTGGAAAACAACTGGTTGGCGCCATTTTTAATATAGTGGGCTTCTACTTTATAGGGTTTCCCATAGGCGCAACCCTCATGTTTGCTGCAAACATGGGAATTACTGGTGAGATAAACAACAAATGTAAAGTCATTAGCGCAAGAAAGTTTATTTATCTAATAAAGTTGAATTCAAAACCTAAAACTACTCATAACAATCAGAGGAATATATATTTCCTCTGATTTGAAATTATGGTTTGGCCTTAGAGCTGATGAAAAACCAAAATTATGCTTGTCAGAAAATTACATTGTTACATAAAACCAAGAAAAGTTCATTTTCATTTTAAGTAAAGTCAGACAATTCACAGTATGTCCATGAACTGTACAGCTTTTGCACGTAGTAATTGGTTGGGGCTCTTTAAATGACTGATTGCAGCTTTCAGTTCACCTACATTATTGGCTCTGGTGACTCTCTTATTCCTCCGACTCCCAATCAGTCACAGCATGCCATGGTTGTTATTGAAGCAGGTCTTGATTCTTTTGAGTATGGAGCAGGTGCCAAGTTCTGGTGGAAAATGAGACCAGCATGTCCTTAAAGTTTGTCAGCAGAGAAAAGCATGAAGTGCTCTAAAATTATCTGGTAAACAACCACATTTACTTTGGATTTGATTAAAAAGCACAGACTGAATGTGGAAGCTTTCTACAGAACCTCAAGCAACTAGATTCTGGGCCTTTCTGCTCTTTGTCCAAACTTCTACTTTCTACTCAGTTTTCTAATAGTTTATGGAATATGGCACTTTGCTTGCTTCTTTAGCCATGACCCCCTGTGGCTTACCCTACTTGTACAGGTGGTCAATGACTGTGCTGAACATCTGTTAAGGTAGCAGTCTTTACCCCATTTCTAATTTCCTGAGAAACTAAGTATTTTTTGTTTGTTTTTTGAGCCCTCATCCTCATACTAGGATAAACCAGTCAGTGTTATCAGTGCTGGTAGATTTTCAGTTTCGCTCTTTGAAATAAATTTCTGAACTAAAACTTTTCAGTGATAATTTGTTTTATTCACATGCACCTGTACATTGTCTCTTTCCATCTACTTGGTGCATTATGAAATCTACTTTATCCCCAACTACAACAGGACTGTGGACCGGACTTACAATTGCCGTTTCACTACAGGCATTTTTCTTCATCGCGTTTTTGTGCAAACTTGATTGGAAAAAGGCTTCAGCAGAGGTTGGAAACTGAATTACAGAATTTTTATTGAAGAAAAACATGTTATTGGCTAATGTATTTCATTACTTTTTTCTCTGTCTGATCAGGCTCAAGTCAGAGCAGGAGTTCAGCTCATGGAAGAAAAAGAAACATTTAATCTAGAACAATTAGGTGGGAACAGACAGCTATCACTGTCCACATTTATTAATTCATAAAAAAAAAAACAAAGATGTCTGATTTGATTCTCAAAAGCTTAATTACTTGTTCAACATTTAGAGTCAAGTCAGAGCCAGATCCAGGTTGGCTTTACTCCGACCAGAGGTACCAACAAGGAAGAGGGTGTCGTCCAGAGTCCAGGCCGCAGAGAGTTCGCCACCTCCACAGTGGGAGACGTGCTGCCAGTTAAACAGCTGGTCTTAAGACGTGGACTGACACTTTTGATCATGATCGTCATTCTTGTGATTGGAGTCATCAGCAGCAATTTGATAGTCACTCTGTTTTGATGATTTTTCCTACAGGCGATGGTGTGAATCCGGTTCTTGGTGCAGCTTGCAGAAAGCTGGTTCTGTTCTGTTTGTTTTTATCACCAACAAAACCTTAAAGACTGAAGGAGGACTTTAAAAAGACTGGGACAAAAAGAGAAGTGCCTTACAAAATACTGAAATCCTGTTGTACTAGTTCAGATTTTGTGACATTGCAAACCCCAAACCTCAATGTTTAATCTGGACCACGCGAATACAAAGAAGCACTTTGACAGATGAAAGAAAAACGATTTGTGCTTTTTCAATAAAGGTTTCTGTGCGCATGTATTCACCCTTATATGAGTCTATATAATGTCAAACATTCAGAAGCAGAAATATAAATATTTCATGTTTACATTTCAATTTGTCTTTACTTGTGTGATTTGTTTCCTCATTCAAAATCCAGATGGCTGATGTGAAAAAGACTGAAACTTTTTGAGGACAGTCAACGTTGCTCATTACATGCAGACTGAAAAATTGGCTGAAAGGAAATTAAATATTGAACTTGTCTTACTCATGAATAACTGTGCTTTACAACAAAGTGTGTAAGTTATCCAAGGCAGGGGAGAAAGACATTTTATTTTCCTAAAGAGGAAATGCAGTAGATAAATTAGACTAAAGCTTTGACCATGATAGATGATAGATATAATGCTACATGAGGAGGTTGAACGACTTTTGGTTATGGTTTGCAATTGACACACCCAAATATTTGTATTGTGAGGCAAAGGGTTTCTATCCTAATTGAGAAGTAATGAACCATGAAAGTGACTGTTTTGAAAATCCAATATAATTTTACAGTCAAATAATAAAACAGTGTTGATTTGAACAATGAACTTTAACAATTGAAACTACAACAAACAGTGTCTTGATAATTGGAAATTAATTTCTCCTGTCTTGAATAGAAAACTCCTTTCATTTGAGATTTAGGCAGAAAGAGATATCACAACATTTACCCAACTGTTGAAAGTCAAAATATGGAATGCTTTGCCATATAAGAACTTGCAAAAAGGAAAAATAAATTCTGGTCAGGGGTGTGTAAACATGGCATGAAGCCATTTGCCTTTGGTCTGGTCTTCAAACTTTCTCCCCCAATTTTTTATCCCTCACAGATCTGCTGTGTATAACACTGCATGTGATAGTATTTTTTCTTTTCAGACAGTATCTTCATGACATTTGCCAGGTCATCACAAAGCTCCCACACAGATGGAGCTCTCCGGTAGTATGCAATATAATGTCCCAGGCCATCTTTGGTCAAGCTTCTCCTGAAAGCGACGACTGCTCTCAAAGTAAATGTTTTTCCGTGGAGAACCATAATGGAGGGAAATTCACTCAAGGCAAATTCAGTTGGATTTGGAAGGTCAGTTTCAATCCATGCTATTTCTCCAATGCTGTAGCTGTGAGTAACGGTTCCTGGGCAGAGAACGTTTCCTGAGGTGCTGGCTCCTGTTTTGAATTCAGATGGACATTCTGATTCATTCTGCAGTGGTCTCCGAGACTGCGGAAGGAAGAGTCCTTTTTCTACTGAAGTGTCAAGTTGAGCCATGCCAGAATTCTTCAGGACAGAAATGTCAGGTAAAACAAATGGTACTTCCCTGGTCATTCCTTTGTTTAGGTGGCAGTATTGTGAAGAGCAGTGCTTTGAGAGGTGAACGCTTGATTCAAGAGGGGTTCCAGAACTATCATCACTTTCTGCCTCACTGAGAGCCACAACAGTGATGGCATATATTAGCTGCTTTGCATGGTCCAAGCTTTGTGACTGAAGAAGCTTTGCGATTCCCCTGACTGTTTTTCAGGCAGTCCCACTGGCAGACCATCTTTATGCAGTGGGCAACGTCAACCCTGATGTAACAGGGAGGAAGTTTTGCGGACTGGTTCCCAAGTAGCACACTGAAGCATTTATCAATGTATGACTTCAGGTTAGAAAGAGGAGTGAAGGCCTTCACCAAAGCACCAAGAATAGCCAGGGAAAAGCCACTCACAGATTCCTTTGGTACAGCTGCGCCTGCACGAAGCCATTTTGTCAGCCATGTTGCAATCGCATTAATATAATGCCTTTCTGATAGCATTTGTAGCACTGGGACTGAGCAGTTGTCTCCCCTCAGAACACTGTGATATAAGATGTGGCAAGATGTACCATTTGGTCGTGCCAGTTTTCTGACAACTGAACCAGTTGCATCAAAGCAAACTATTGAGGGACCTTTTTTGGTCAGTGCCTTATAAACGCGTATCTGAGTTTAACTCCAATAGTGACAGAATATTTTATCCAGACTAATATCTCTTATAATGTCACTGTTAGGTGTGCTATACTACTGCAAAAATAGAATGTGGTCTTTGTCGCCTAATTCCAAATCTTTTCTCTCCTGCTTGGCTTTTCGTAAGGTTGCCAGGTTTGGAAGGTGGCTTGGGATCTTCAATATCCATCAAATCTGATGCCTTTGCTGACATCCATACAGCTGGTCCCATCCTACCCTCACACAACTCTTTTGAAATCTGTGCAAGAAGGGTTCCTGACATGAATCATGAATCTTTTGGAGTGGCCAGTGTGCAGGGAGATGTCAACGCCTTCGATGGAACACCGGAGCACCATTGGGCTGTTGACCATTGACTCTCTGCCATATGTCATTTTAAAATTGCCTTGACACTATTTACAGAAGCCTTTGATATTAATGTACTTACTATTGACAGTTGGATAAACTTTTGCTCTTTGGAATACAAATGTACATGTGCTTTTCAACTTTTTCCAAATTAATTAATTAATTAAATATATGACTCCATGTGCCAGGTTTTAAAATTGTGTGCTCCCTTTTAACAGCTGATGAAAACTTGTCATTGTATTCGACTCTTTCAGGTATAAATTTAATCCATTCTTCAAATGGAACTTCAAGCTGAAAATCAGAAAATTGTCCAGAAGAGGTGTTGCCTGAGTCAAACTGTGTACACAGGGCTTTCAGGATCACTTTCTTGATCATTTATATCCAAGCATGACCAGATGTTTTGTCTGTTTAGCTTTACAAATGTGTACAGGCCTTTTGCAGACATTTTATTTTCCAACTGCTGACTTAGCTCTGTCCAGACAGCGGCAGCTGGAGTGGCTATATTGCCGTTTTCTAGGAATTGCCTCTTGAATTGCAGAAAACTGCGAAAAGAGACTGTCTTCCGGTGGCTGTCGAGGCATCTAGTTAAAAAATAAAAAGGCTTTGATTAGCATTGCTCAAAATAATTCTGGCCAAAATAATTTCAAAGAAGGCACAAAACATTGATATTCTAGCAGTGTCTGCACAATTACAATAGTCTTAACTAAAAAATAGCTAAGTTGGCTTTCCCAGTTTCATTTCTACCATTTAAGCTATTTTTTAAAAATAATTTTCAATAATGCATTGTTACTAGTCTTGTGAATTGGCAATTGAAGTACCTTATATTAATAACTACATTACTTAGATGAACTTTGTTGAACCAGTGCACTTCCGGTTTTACTCAGTGCTAAAACTATTTGCTCAAGCAACTAGCATATTAGCTATGGGTTTGTTTGTTTTTTCTTTTTTTACCCGTTTTCTGCATAATCAGCAGAAAGTAAGTCAACAATGTGAATATAATTGTTCAGACCAGTTGAACAGTCATACACATTATATACAATACGTCACGGCTGCGTGTCCTCGATTGACTGCTAGCTCCAGATGCTATTATATCTCCTCAGATGTTTCAGAGACGCCACCAACCAAACAAACGGCCGTCGAGAGGCCATGGTCAGGTCTCTCTTTGTGTGCTGCTCTGTGTAGACACAAAAAAATGACTTCACTAACGTCATCGGTGGAAAAAGACAAACAACTTAGACTAAGGTTTCCGAAAAATAATTTACCGAATAACCAACGCAGAGATTTCAAACATGGCGCTCCGGTGGCCTACTTGCATCACTGCGGCCTTCTCATACAAGGCACCAGGCTAAGCCTCGATGAACACTGACACGAGTTCAGTCGGATCCACAAAGGTTTCAGTCATAAGGCTGGGCGTCCACTGCGATTCCGCGTCTTGGGAGATCAGAAAAGTTCCTGAATATCAGACCGACAGCCAGGTGCTAGCCGCATCTTTTTTTTTTTAAACAGCTCACGTAAAAGTTGCGTCATATGTCTATCCAGCATGGCGCATGCGCTACATGCTAGTTAATAACAAGCCATTCACCAATGTTGCCAGATCCTGTCCAAGGACAGGGTAAAACTAAACGTAAAACCTGCCCAACTGCAAAGAAACAGTACGAATCTAAACCTCTAATAAAACTAATTTTAATAGCACTATATGTTTTATTCATAATCTATCCCTAATATATTTTTAGAATAATTTAGAAAAAATGCAAAATGTTATATTTATTTTTTTATAATGTAGGAATGAAGAATTTTTAAAGTTTCCTAATATATAGATATAGATAGGTATATAGTTTTTAACCCTAAAACTATATGAGGGATAAACTTGCATTTATATTTTCAAAGCTTAATACCAAATTATTGTCAAATGACAATAAATAAACTTATGTAATAATTATCTAAGTGTGTCATTAATTTATTAAAACTCTTCACTGTTCATAGATCTGTCCTTTAATCTGTCTTTAAATAATATAGGTTTATTCATAAATTGCTTATTTAAAAATGTACAATAAAGTTTTGTAAAATACATTTCTCATTGTGATTATTTTTTTGCAAATATAAGTCAACAGATCTTAATTACATTTTCAGCTTGGATTTAATTTAAATGTAAATCATGAACTTCTTGTCGTTTTGATGTTTCTGAGCTAAATAAACTTTATTTACTGGTCAGAATTCAGAACCGTGCAGATCATTACCAACTTCAACTGTGATCTCTACAGACACAGAGACGCTCGGCCTTCAGCAAAACCACCAGTTGGATCCACTTTTCTGTCAGAAAATCTTCTAGTTTTAACCATATTTATTATCTTTCAAGTCTTTACTTAACTATGAACCATTGACTTTAAAAAAAGTTGTAAAATCACAAAGTAAAAACAGAATATTTCTCCACTTTTCAATTTTCTCTAATGTGTTTTGAAAGAAAATCAACTTAAAATAGCAATAAAGCTGAACTGATGATGTGCAGTGGTTGCATAAAACAACGTAGTGATCAAATTGTGTATAAACATGCAAGGCAACAGTTCAGTGTGGACATGAGTCACACATGCGCAAAGCTTCTTCTCGTATGTGTATCTGTCGGTGCCAGTGCGCAAAGGATGTTTAAATAAGAAATCTGCTGAGTAAGCAGTATGTGACCTGCATCGATGTGCGCATGCGCATTACGAAAAGGTAGGACGGATTAATGGGTAGCACCGTCCCTCTGCTATTTATAATTTCATAGACGCATAAACAGCTGTTAAGTACAGAAATGACTAGAAAAAAATTTCCCCACATCGGTTTTGCGCCCCCTCCAGTGCAGCGCCCCTATGCGTTACAATGCATATCCACTTTTTGCGCTATCACTGATGGAATAAGGCAGTGGTTCCCAAAGTGTGGGGCGCGCCCCCTGGGGGGGCACAGTGCCATTGCAGGGGGGGAGGGGCGCGGGAAGCAGTATGGACAAATGCAGAAAATCTTTGGGACCCACTGGCATAAGGAATCACACTAACATTTTCTGCTGCCGAGGTTGTGACTATTTAATTAAAAGTCTTTGTTAAAAAATGCCATTACAGCTGTGCCTCTGTGCTGAACTGGGTCAGAAAGGACATAATTTGAGGGTTAGGTTTTTAAATATGTTATTTTGTGAGCTTTTGATATTTGGTATTTTAATTCCCCGTTAACTTGACCCTGTCGCGCGCGCTTGTACCCACCGTGACAGCAGCAGGTGGGTGGCTCTGAGGACAGTCGTCCACTCACAGCACAGCTCCGGCCCCTCCCGTGACCCTCCTCTGGTAAAACATCCCGCTCACGTTTCCAGGGCTGCTGTCTGACCACCGACACCCGGAGGACAGGAGTCAGTCCAGAGTCACAACCTCGGCTGGGAGCAAGTCGGCAATGGACGGCAAAGCAGCGGCCACACACACCGAGGGAGTGAAGGTGGACCTGAAAGCGGCTGAAGCAGACCCCGCTGGAGGCTGCGGCTTCTGCCTGAAGAGAATACGGGACTCTGTTCCGCAAAAGTACCGAAATGAGCTGGCACAGCTGTTCAAACTGGCGGGACCGGTGGTAAGACTCAGCCCGGTGTTCATTAAATGATTGGTCGGCTGTATAGTTCACTGTATCGAGTTCACTTTTGTCTAACGCCATAAATCACGATATTACCGTTATTAGTTTTGCACGTGTTTCGACAACTGCGTTTATTATTTAAGCTGCGATATCAGGACATGTTAAAATGTTGTTAGGTTCTTAAAAATATTTCAATTCAACCTTTTCTTTTTTACAACGGTTTCATGTTTTTCTTTATTTAAAAAAAGCTTAAAAATATAAAAATGACAAAAAAAATAGATGTTTAAATTTGTGTCTCTCAAAAGTTCATTGAATATTCGTCACTCTATACAAGTTTTATTCAGCTGGCGAGAGGACAAAAAAATGCTCTTTGGATTGTAAAGGCCCAAAGAGACCGTGGGATGTACATCAATATAAATTAGAGAACAACTATGTACAAATAAAAATCTAGAAAGTCTGATCTTTTACAATATGTCTATAGCAGGATTTAGAGATTTAGTTTAATTAAATTATATTTAGAGCATCTGTGAGCTACGAAAGAGGAGTAGGGCCACGAAAAAAAAAATTGACTTTAAAGTCAGAATTTTGAGATTAAATTCTGACATTCTGAGAGCGTTAATTTTCTATCTTACATACCTTGTATATTTTCATCGGAAAGACAGATTTTTTTTTCTCCTGCGACTCAGACACCTCCAAACTTTACAAGTTAAAACTGGATTTCTTATTATTTCCAGTTCTCCAAGCCAAACTTGTAGAGTGCCACATTTTATTTGTAAAATGGTTTGAAAACCCAGTAAGTTCTTGCTTGAATTTCACAATTATTTACCATTTTGTGATGGTGAATTCACAATAAGTGAAACAGTTCTGAGAGAAGAAATACTTTGCCAAGACTGTCGCCATGTACCATGTTGATGTTTAAGCTGCTGCCAACCTGACTGGCTGTTATTTAAACTTGGATCTTAGCTTGATTCCCTCTGTTGCAATGGATATTTCATTGCATTCTCACCATTGAAATTATGATTTCTTTTTAAGTTTTGCCTAATAAGAAATTATGCATTTCTAAGATAACAACAGATTGTTGTGCAGTGAACCTGTTTCTGTTTCCAGATGATACAGAAGAGCATTCTGCTCAGCTACTTCATTCAAGACGTATCTTAAATCAAATTTATAAATATTACATTCGTATAATGTATGTAATATTATACATACATTATAAGTCAAAAACAGTCCAAGGAAGAAGGAGCAGATTATAAAAAGACTGGGCTGTCCCTCATGCAAAGGGATAAGAGTTGCAGCATGTGGAATGACATGGAAGAGACTGAAGATTATTCAGGATATTTTATTTTAGGTGAACTCCGCACATATTCCAACAAAAGTTAAGTTGTGCGTAATCATCATTTCAAACTTATCTAAAATTGAAGATTAAAGACAAATGGAAAATGTGGAAAATTTAACATGAAATGAATGTGTGCAACCAATTCTCTAAATGTTCGGTTTACGTTTAAAGTGACCTACGTAGTGACCTACAGATATTTCAACATTTAACAAAATCTGTTGAGATTTTCACGACTTGAGATATTTCTTCATTTTCATTCATTTCATGTGTCTGACATGCACAAGCTCCGATTATATATAAATATGTATTTATATATTTCAGGTCATTTCCCAGCTGATGATCTTTATGATCAGTTTTGTCAGCATGGTGTTCTGCGGCCACCTGGGAAAAACTGAACTAGCTGGGGTTTCATTGTCGATTGCGGTAAGGAGACTTTCTGGAATCCTGGTTTCTTTTTGTTTTGTTTCATCCAACCTTGTATTTAATAATATGTTTTCTCTACCTTGCATTCTGTATCTTTTTGTATTTCTGCAGGTGGTTAACGTCACCGGTATTTCCATTGGCACCGGTTTGTCATTAACCTGCGATACGCTCATATCACAGGTACTGTTCTGAGCCGAGGTTGTTCTTTCACTTTATTTACGTAACCGAGTCAGTCCCAGCAGTTACAGCTGGGTTCCCAGGTTTTCCTGGGATGCACTCTGAAACAGCTCAGCGGTGAGCATTTGGATCAAATTAGCTTTCCAGGATCTCCCACACCTTTTCTCGTCGCAGGAGTCTTGGTGTTTTAGCTGAACGTCTGTCTGCCTGTTTCACGCAGACCTATGGGAGCGGTAACCTGAAGCGTGTGGGTGTGATTCTCCAGAGGGGGGTTCTGATTCTGCTGCTGGCCTGTTTCCCCTGCTGGGCCGTCCTCATCAACACCGAGCCCCTCCTGCTGGCTGTCAAGCAGAGTCCAGAGGTTGCCAGGTCAGCTCTCTGCAGCACCACATGCAGGGTCACATAATGAATCCCTTTAATCAGCAGTTGTTCTTTTTCAGCGTTACCATTTCTGTTTATTCATTACCTCTACTCTGCAAAGTTTGCATAATCTCTTCTTTAACAGAAAACGTCTGTAGTTCCAAAAAGTTTTGCTTCTGACCTCTTGATAAACCCTAACTGTCAAAGCCACTCAAATAATTAAATATTGTGGTTATTTAAAAAAAGTATTTCATCTTTTATTTTTGTTTTCTAGCAAATATTCAATCACAAAACATGCAAAAATTTTATATATTTTTTATACAAAATCTAAAACTGCTATTCGCAATCTATTACATGCAGCTAAACAAACCGATACTCAATCTTGTCACTTAATTCTTTGATGAGGAATGGAAATTGAAGTCTTGCATCAGAGGGAAATCTAGTAAAACATTGGTACAAGATGCCAAAATATGTAGATTATGGGAGTCCCACAAAAATAATACATCTCCACACAAAAAAAACAATGAAAGCGAATCCATCATGCACAGGTTACCAGTCCATAAAATGTCTTGCACATATAGTTGTATTGAAACACTACCTTTTTTCTGGAAAGGAAGTAAGCAGATTTTCTATCATACTTTTTTCTTCTAACCTTCCTGTAAATTTATTGCATACAGCCATCTGTGAACAGTGAGCCTCTCTAGCAACGACCTCTTGTTGCTGCTTACCCTTATTGTGGAAGGGGTCAGTGGTTGTCTGCAGGAAAGATGTCAAGGCAACCGGTATTCTCCATTATTGCACATGCCACAACATAACACTTCTGTGTTTCAAATCCTGATTGGAAACACAAATATGTTTCAATTTCTAAGAAACTAAAAATTCTGCATTCTATTCCCAAAAAACAAAAAAATTAACCAGAAATAATGAATAAGAATAAATCACTCTGTTATTAATGAAAGATCATAGTATATGAGTCTTACTGTTTCAACTGAATTACTGAAAAAAGTAGTTTTTTTTAACAATATTTCAATTTGTTTAGCTGTACCTGTCTGATGTTTTTATCTACAAATGTTGACTTGTTTTGCATATTTGTCACGGTCACTCTTCTGCTCTCTTTTTTTCCACATGAAGACTCTCCCAGATGTATGTGAACATATTCATGCCTTCTTTACCAGTGAGTTTCAGTACTCAGTTCATTTAACCTTCCCCGACACAAGTTTGTTTCTGAAACTTAAAATACCTTACCTGTTTTTGAGTCACAATTACTAAAGCTTCATCTGCTGCAGGGAAGTTGTCCAGTTGCTTTGTCAGGAATCTTAGTGTTTTCCTTTTACATGTCAAAGAAGCTTTAATACATCACTGTGGTATTTTCTTCAGGCTGCCTTTATGTACCAGCTGCAGGGAAGATACCTCCAAAATCAGGTACGGTTTACTGAAGCACACAGTCCTAACAACGTTATTGAAATCAAAGTCTGTTTAGTAAAAGTAACTCTAAGAATACGTTGTGATGTTTACAGGGAATTATATGGCCTCAAGTTATAACTGGAGCAATCGGAAATGTCCTGAACGCAATAATCAACTATGTGTTCCTGTATCCTCTGGATATGGGTGTTGCGTAAGTTTTTGAAAAGCTTCCATCAGTTCCATCAAACTTGATTGGGCTTCTTTATCATCCTAATATCTTCTTTATTTTGTATCTTCCAGTGGGTCTGCAGCAGCTAATGCTATCTCCCAGTATGTGCTGGCTGTGGTCTTGTTTGCTTACATCTGCCTGAAGGGTCTCCATAAGGCTACATGGGGAGGTCAGTTTATTACTGCTTTTTTGGGGGACAATAAAAAGGCAGGGTTTTTGGGGGGTTTTTTGTAGACCAAAAGTTTATTTTTGGCCTTGTCTGACAGGATCTTCTTTTACATGTTTGCAGTAAGTATAAAAATAAACAATTTACTATTTCTTTCAACAGTGGCTTTCCTATAGCCACCCGTCATGAAACAATAAATATTTGATGTACAGAACTAATACATAGTTGTGTTTATAAGGAAATTAAATCATAAGTGGACTCGTGTAACCAACTATGTGACTTTTGAACACCACTGGATACGTAGGATTATCTTCAGCAGGGTAAATGTAGAGGGAACTGGGTACAAAATACTTTTCAAAATTTCATGTAGAAACATTTTTGAAACCAATGTATTATATTCCCTCTACTTTATAATGGTAAAGTAGACAACATGACCGAAGAAGATGTCTTCTTCGCTCATGTTGAGGTTTGTGTTTGCAATCTGACAAAATGTGAAAATGCTGTAGTTTAAAAACCTTTTCCAAGGTCCTGATAATCCATTGATTAGTTTGTTTTTCAAACAAATAAATGAAAGGTTTTGACCCTCAGGTTGGTCGCTGGACTGCCTCCAGGAGTGGGGATCGTTCATCCAGCTGGCCATCCCCAGCATGCTGATGCTCTGTCTGGAGTGGTGGATCTTCGAAGTGGGGGGATTCCTGGCTGGAGTGATCAGTGAAGTTGAGCTGGGAGCAAACTCCATCATATACGAGCTGGCGATTATTGCTTACATGGTAACTCCTCCAAGACTGTTCCCTCGTTCTGAAGTTTCTCCCATTTCAGTTTCATAGTAAATTAAAACATAGCTGAAACACTTTTTTTTTTAGAAATTGAAGTGCACGTCTTCTTCTTCCAACAGTTTCCTTTAGGATTCGCTGCTGCTGCTAGTGTTCGTGTTGGAAATGCTCTTGGTGCAGGGAACATTGAACAGGCCAAGCTGTCCTGCAAACTCCCCATTGTCTGTGCATGTAAGAACAATACACGCACATTTCACTCACCTCTTGTTACATACAGTATGTAAAATAAGCACTAAACACTCAACCAAATTTCTAAATAAATATGTATGCTAAAGCAAATAAATTCTCACCAGATGTCAGTAAAACCCATCCAGTGCACACATGCGATGAAATCAAACCACAGATGTTGATAAATTAATACATTTTTAATTTTAATTTCTGTTGAATATCTGTTTGCACGGCTTTTTGTTTTAAAACGTAAAAATTTTACTTAAGAAAGTATAACTTATTAATAGCCTTATTTAAATCAAATGTATTTTACTCCAGTTATTCAGGTGCAAAGCAAGTTGTAAAATGATCAGTTTTAACCACTTTTAGTTAAAAATAAAACATTTAGGGGCAGGACAATAAAACAAGCAGAGTTATCTGCTTGTTTTATTTTTATACAGCACCAACCTCAAGGTTGGATCTTGCTGATCCGACATAGAGGTTGTTGCTGTCCTCAAAGAACAGTAACCTCACACATGGAGCAGCAGCTGCAGAGGCCTACCTTTTCCCAATCATAAAAATAAGTAATGATCCATAATACTGGAAAGTAGTGAGTGCTTGAAGTTTTTGCTTGGAACATAAAAACAGTGAAATATTGTAACATTGCCAATTTAAATTTCAGAATAAATGACAAAAGCATAAGTTTCTCAACCTCCACAGGCATCTGAAATCAAAAAGTTTAATTTAATTCCTTTAATTATACATGTCTAAATAAGTTTACTATTGAATTTACCATTGTGTTCGAGTGGAAAAGTGCACTCCACTCAATATGAACGATTGGTTTTAATTGATGCTGAGAATCTTAAACCAGGAAGAAGTGTTTAGCATTAAACTCTACACATAGTTCAGGCTCCATTGCTTTCCTCTCTAGCGTTACAGTTTTCTAGATGTCTATTATGGTGATTTGATTTAAAACCTGTTGTTTTTGAATATGGTCCTGCAGCTGTTAGTACCCGACTGTATCACTCTGTTTATACTCATAACTGTTCTGTTTTCTTTTTTATGCAGCATGTTCCCAGTAACAGTCATCAATAAAATTCTGTATTTATTTTATTTCCCTAAATGTCTTATGCTTTAGGTATTTCTATTTTATAAATCTACAAAATATAACTGTAGCTTGAACTGTGGTTAAAATATATCATAATGCCATCTCACAGAGGTCAGCTGAACATTTCATGGTTTATATTGTTTTTTTTTTCTTTGTGATTTTAATCTACAAATGTTTTATTCAGAGTTGTCTTTTGTTTATTTGATGTTTTTCAGTAATAACCTCATGTGTTGTTGGAGCAATTCTTGGTGCCTGCAAAGACATCATTGGGTACATTTTCACCTCAGATGAGTAAGTGAAGCTATTAGATAACACTGTTAGCCTTTATCCCGTTCCACTTGCCTGACTGCTTAAAGATTTACAGAAGTCAGTACTCTCCAGGCAAAATGTCAAATTTGTTGTTGGTGATGCCAACTTAAACAGAGCTAAAATAATTACTCAACTCATCTTTTTGGGTTCTATTCACCTTGTTGATGTTTTGTAACTTCAAGTGTTTAATTTACTACACAAAACATTGTGTTTCACTGTCCAAAAGATTTTGCTCCTTTTTATCTGAGTCTGTTTATCAGATTTTCTGCTTTTTTGACATGTTTTTAGATATAAACTCATAAACTGTACGGTTGTTTTTTTTTTTTTCTTCCTGTAGAGATATTTTGTTGAGAGTTTCTAACGTCATGATCATCTTTTGCTTCACACATCTGTGTGATGCTGTCGCAGTAAGTGATAGCTTCACTGCAGAATTTCAGACTAGTATTTGCATGTGAAAAATGTGACTTGACCAAATCACCATTTCCTCCTGGAAGGGTGTTACTGGAGGCGTCCTCAGAGGAGCAGGTAAACAGCTGATTGGTGCTCTGTGTAACCTGGTGGGCTATTACTTCATCGGTTTCCCCATTGGCGTTTCCCTGATGTTTGCAGCCAAGATGGGGATTATAGGTAGGAAATTGATCGCTGTGTTGTATTGAAATAGACTATTAACCTTCAGCTCAGCGCAAACTTTGTTGTCTTCTCTCCTTAATAGGGCTGTGGACGGGACTTACAGTTTGTGTGTTGATGCAGTCGATTTTCTTCGTCATATATCTGTCCAAGCTTAACTGGGAGAAGGCCGTAAAAGAGGTGATTAAAAGATTTACTGCAGCCATATAATTAGATAACAAAATGGGTTTGATTCTATCTTCTCTAGAGAATTGAGTACCGTAATTTCCGAACCATAGAGCGCACCTGATTATAAGCCGCACCCAGCACATTTTAAAGGGGAAACCCCTTCTGTACATACATAAGCCGCACCGGTCTATAAGCCGCATGTGCCTACATACAGACGGTACAGAGGAAAAGTTTTTAAAGTTTTAATAATATACCTTAGCTTTTCTTTCCAAACCGGCTCTTTGCACGTAAGCTTCTGCATTCGGGTTAAAGCGGCTCAATTCTTTCCCATCTATTGAAAACGCCACTTTACACCGGGTGTTTGCAGGGCTTTTCCAAGGTAACAATTAATAATGTACATCCATCCGAAGCCCCAACAAGT
>CAEGAG010118999.1:0-55279 GCA_903067065.1 Brachyrhaphis terrabensis | reverse complement strand
CACTGCGTAGTATATTGAAATATTAAACTAATCAATGTAGATTTTCGTTTATTTATTTTGTTTTTGTTAAAAAATACGTGTTTTTTTATTTTTTATTAATATGGCAAAAATTGGTCGGGACTATTTTATATCCCTTGAATATTGGTCGTGACATGTCACGACCGTCCATACCCAAACCTACGCCCATGACACATAGTGATGGATGCATCACAGGGGGTGGATGTTTTTGTCTTCCCAGGAGCAGGAAAACGTGTCAGAGTTCATGAGAACATGAATTTGTCAATAACTGAAAACTGATATTCAGACTTTGACCATTCAGTCTGGATGAGATTGAGCTATTTTGTTAAAAGAATTTGTACAAAATAGATTTCAGTTTCTAGATGTGCAAAGCTTGTATATACATAACGTCCAACTGTCATTACAGCCCTAGGTCGTTCTACATATTGCTGACTCCATCGAGCTAAACATGTGCATGCCACACTTTTCAGATGAATGTTAATATACATTTTTGAAAGCCATTTGTCATTTTCATTCTGCTTTACAATTATGCACTAGTTTGTGTTGGTCCATCCTCTAATGAAATCTGCATTAAACATACTGAGGTTTGCTTTTTGTAAGAGGGAAGAAGTTGTGAAGAAGTTCAATGGGTATGAATACTTTTGCACGCATTGTATATGCAGCACCTGTGGGACTATCTGAATGCATTCACCTTCTGCCAAAGATTTACAGTTCCTGTTAGTGACAGTTTAACTGCCATGCACTGGTGCCAGAGCCCAGCTGCCACACACAGATCAGTATTTTAAATCTTTCACAGAAGCCACATCAATTCACTCCTCTTCTGCTCCTTAACTGCTAGCGCAAACTGCAAGCAGGTGATGTTCCCAAATCCTCTCATAATGAAGTTATCCTGGAAAATAGGGGCTAATTTCAGAGTTCCTCTTGCTTATTTGAAGTCTCGGCCACATTAAATGTAGGGGTTGTAGTGACGGTCTGTGGCTCAACCATTGATGCATATTTATCAAACCATCGTCTGCCATTTCATCACTCTCACACCAGCTACTGCTCAGTTCTGTTGGACTGTGGCGCTGCGCTATGAGGTGACCAACGCGCTGAGAGTCTGAGCGTGAGCTATGTTGTGTGTGATAAAGACGACGCCGTGCTTCACATCTCAACACCTCAGCAAGTAACCTCTCTGTCGCTGCATTGAAGCAGTGAAATCATTACCTAGTGCGTCATCGGCCTTTTGCACAGCAGTTCCCCAAAAATATGTCAGCCCAGTTTGTAACCACACACACCTACTAAAAGGACAAGTAATGCTCGGAGACATTTATAGATACACAGCACAGACACCAAGATTGCAACCAGACTGTGTGTGCAAACCTTTTCCTCTCTGGGCTGCTACCCTGGCTGCTGAAGCCATCCAACCTCCCTGCAGTTGAACTTCCCTGTGTCTGCAATGGAGTCTCTGTGTCAGATCAAACAGCTCCCTCTGACGTGGAGAGGAGACAGATCGCGGAGCTGGAAGCCATTCAGTCTGACAGCTCGAACACGTTTGAATGGCAACACAGCCTGTGTCTACTCTTCCCTCGCTCGAGATCCCACACAAATATAGTAGCGCCACCGGAGAGAGGGAAGAGGGGGTGAGGAGAGCAGGGGAGCAGCAGCAGCAGCAGGAGGAGGGGGGGTATAGCAGTCTGTCAACTCGGAAAATAAGTTGTGAGGCTTCCCTCTCACACAAAGGCAAAGCCCCACAGCACAGACCTCTCTCAAAATGAAATCGCATGTGAGCCGAATATTAGGAAGTGCGCATGGCTTCCAGCAACCACCGGGCCCTTATAGCCAAGCCTGTAAACCACATTTTCACCAGCAGACAATGGCTCTTTGTGCATGTTGTGTGGCTGTGCCCCCTTGATCGAAGCCCTACACATTTGAAAAGTTTGATTGAAACCGATGGAGGAAGAAGTGTCAGTTTTAAAATGTTTAATTATCAGGGACGGTGTCAGTAGGGGTGAACAGGATGGTCTGCCCTTATTTAGCACCACTGCAGGGGAGAACTTTGATGTGGCTGCTCGTGGAATGCTGTTGTTCATTCCTCTCTGCAACAAAAGCCACATGTTTTTACTTTTTCAGACTAGTCGCTGTTACTTTGAACTGTGAAGGAACACGGTCAGGTCTGGAACGCATGATGTGAAGAGCGACAACTGCATTGTACGTTCAAATGGCTTTAAAAGTGTTTTTCACCAACAAACAGTAGACTAGAGCTTGTTTTATAATCTGGTTTTGTATTATCTGTACATTTTATTAGGAATATAAGTCATTATAATCAATCTGTTCAACTTATAGCATGCATATCTGCTTGCTCCCCATTGTAGTACACTACTGTTACATTCATGTACTGCTTTTTCTCCTTAATCTAGATAAGATATTTATAAAATTGTTTTGTTTAGGTCAGCATTAACACAAGGAATGCCACCGTTTTTGGGTATGTCCCAAACACCTCTATGCTTGGTGGCTTTTGAAGTACTTTGCCAAATTTTTCAATGGGTGTTTGTTTCACCTTCAGGCACTTTTTTCAACCATACTTTTTCCTTCCCCTAAACTTTCTATTGACGTACGCACCGTCTTTTGCATGAGACTTTTTGTGGCTTACCCTAATTGCAGAGGTGTCATTGACTTTCTGCTGGAAAGCTGTCAGTTCAGACGTCTTTCTCGTGATTGCGTCGGCCATGCCAGCAGTATTTGTCTGATGGTAACTTAATAGAATTTTTCAAGAAATAGAATTTTAGGTTTTCATTAATAATAATGAAATAAAAGCTTAAAATTTATAACTGCAGTGTGTAACAAATCTATATAATGAAAAAGTTTTACTTCTTGAAGTGAAACAGATTCTTGAAACAGATTGACTTTTCAAAGGTGTTCAGACTGAGATGCACTATTTTTTCTTTCTCAAAGAAATTCATGAGATATTTAATCTGAGATTCATTTTAATTTACTACATTTGTTAACATTTATCTAAATGCATGCAGTGATTTTCAATAATTCATCTTCAAAGTCAATATTTATATTTTTGCAATGTATTCGCATTTTTGAAGCAGAATATTTTGTAGTGTCAAAATAACCAGTGCGTATGATGGGAGCTGGGCAAACTGCTTTCGTCAACACTGCTTTCTTTTTTTTTTTTTTGTTCCTGTATGATACCTCTGCTCCCATGAATTCAAGCATAGCCACCTAAAAATTTACACAAACCCACAGCATGTATTGGTTTTTGACTTTTCGACTATTTTTATGTTCTTTCAACTTGTTCCATTGCTGCTCAGGCGTTCTTTCAGTGGGGTCGGTTCTGTCAGGTTCTGTCACAGTCATTCCTGAGCAAACAGACTTCAAAAACCTCAGTCAGAAGGTCACTCTTCCAGAGCTCCTTCTGACTCACTGCAGACTTCAACCAGATTGGTGCAGGAACCCGGTGCCGGTTTCCTGACAACTGTCCATGCCACTTTCCTCTGCAGACGTGAGACAACTCTTGGAAAGTATTCGACGGGCCCTCTGGGCTTCTCATCGCGAGGAAGCAGGGGTGTGGTGGCTCAAGTGGCTGCAAGTCAAGGAGCTCTGGAAATCCCTCAGACACATAATGTTGCCATACCTTATTCAAGTACCGTTTGATCATTTTATGATTATAAAACTCATTAAAAGAATTAAAAGACATCGGTGTAGCTGTGGCAGAAGAGAGTCACAGCTGGGCTTGATTCCCACTTTAAGATGAAGCTAAACCAGTTGGAAGCCTTTGCGTCCCCTTGGATTTGTTTTAATCCTGAAAACCACCTGTGGGTCCAGAGTCACTGAATGCTTCCTCTCATCATCTGTACAGCTAATGAGCAGTGGCGTTGCCTCTGTACGAGGAGCAAAGCAGCCACGTGGAGAGCACATATCAATGCAGGATTTTCCTCTTTTGACTCAGAGCCCGAGGCGTCCATTGAGGCTCAGACTCTAATCCCCTGATTGCTGTGTTTAGGCCCGGCACGTCGCCGCTCCACGTCAAGGCGGCCACAGCTAACGACGAGCTAATGACACAACGATGACAAGCGGCGTTTGTAAACCCAATCAGTAGCTCTGGGTATGGCTGCATGGTGATTAGGTTAATCAAACCTCATGTACGGCATGAATGAGTGGCCCTCTGTCTGCCTCTTACGTCATCACGATGATTAAAGGGGAAAAGCTGCGTTCGAGTCAATGTGACACAAACTTTCTGCCAGGTTGGCTGTGTTAGCAGAACTAGTTGTCTTTCTAATGTTTTTATCAAATTCCAGAAAATAAGAGAACTGGATGTTCCTTGACTAATAAAATCGTTTATGTGCTTCAGTTCTGAAGAGAGGGAGTCCAGCAAGATTTTAGAAGACAGCAAAAGCTTTGAAATGCTCATTTCAGGGCACAGATTTTAGCTGATTATAAAAGACGCTGCTGTTCAGTCACCCAGTGAGTAATTCTACTGGAGTAAGCCATTGGGAGGCCATATGCTAACCTGGACCAGCTATTAGGATGAACTCAGATGGCACTTAGAGCTGAAAGAAACGTCATACTCGTCATGATGACATGCACTTCTCCTCTCTGACTCAGCATTAGCAAGACTCCAACTCCTGTCTGTATGCATGTGCCCCATATGTGCAAATTAAATCATGTTCATATGCCGTAAAACCTCTTGCATTCAAAATGATAGTAGTATGCGTTAAGAGGTGAGTAAAACTCAATATTTTTATAATAGCTTTTATTTCCACGCACACAAATTTCAAAGTAACACTGCACGTCCTATTCCCAAGAAAAATTGGTTACGTTTGTTAGCACTCTATAGAAGAGGCAGCTCAAAAAAACAAAACTGTTAGAATTTTTTTTATATATATAAACTCAAATATTCTTTCATAATAAGATAAAAATAAATGCAATGAAACACACAACACATTTTTTTGTGTGTAACATCTGTTTGGGTTGTACAATCAAGGTCCTTGAATTGAACTGGCCAATCCATAAAGTTAATCAAGGTGCTGCTGGAGTACTGGGGCGGTTGGGGTTGTCGTGTTATTGAAATACCCAAAACATGACAACAGGATTTCCTCTTCAGCATAAGACAACATGACCTTCTACCGTGTTTTTGATGTATTTAAACTGATTCAGGAGCCCTGGTTTGTTGTAAATTGGCATAACAACAGATTATGAGAAATAGCCCCACACTTAATCCCAAGTATTCATATATTTGCAAATTTAAATCATCTATTATGTTTCACTTAATCCAAGTTGGAGTCATGGGGGAACCAATTTATAAGCTTATAACATCTTCTAAGTTAACCAAAATGTTTCTTCTGACTAGAAAAAAATACTAATGGAACAGTCCAGCCAGACTCCTATGAATTATGGGGATTTTTTGTTTACTACTAATAAAATTATAACATTTAAGGTTAGAACATGACATCAGACCAACAAAAATACATTTTAATGTATAAATGTGGACTTATTCAACTTAATGCAGTTGAATGAAAAATAATTTTAGTTTTTTTTAAATCTGCCAGGGTATGAATAATATCTAGACATCTCATTTCTACCAAAACCGGCGTGTGATCTGGTAAGTGATGTCAGTCGGCTGTTCATTTTTTTTTTTAACACAACTGTACATCTGTGCTTGTGACTGCTGCGTCCGTGAGAAAAGCAGACGGAGTGACCTCGCTGTAGACAGACGATACAGAAGGAGCGCAGGGGCCACTTCTGCTTAGGGGGAATCCCTGGCATGGTGTTTCCTACTGAGCCGATACAGAAGTGAGGCACTGCGCAGAAAATACGAATCCTCTGAAGTTTATTTCAGGGCAACAAAAACAAAAAAAACTGCAATCAGTCTGCAAACTCCACAGAAAGCTGCTGTTGTACGTCACAAAATAAATGAGAGACAGAATTAGCATTTAAACAGGAAGTAGATTTGAATTAAAGGGGCTAAATTAAAACAGTTTATTATTCAGAGGGCTGTATGGGACTTCCTGTATTGGTGCATTTAAGATGCTGCATCTGGCCACAAAACATACTTTGACACGTAGCCCTATATATTAAGGCTAACCGTCATTTTCGCTCTTCAGTTTCTGCGTGTGCTGGAAAATTTTGATCACATGCATCAAACAAGGCTGATTTTCCACCTGTTTGGATCAGCAAACTCAACAAGCTAAAAGCAATACAAGGCTGTCTTTCAGCTGTAACTTCAACACTTTCCACCACTTCAGACTAACTCTGCGATTTTCTTTCAGTCGTAACATAAATGAGAATGATCAAATTGGCCAAAAAAGAAGGAACAATTAAGTGGCCCATTACTGACGCAGTTAGGAGCTCTGACGGTTATTTGTTCCCCCTGATGAGTAGTTGAACAGAGAACTGAAATCCCATTTTTGAAACGCTAGCTCCACAAAGCAACAAGAAAAAAAAAATCATTAAAAAAAATAATTCTCTGCAGTGAAAATTATGTTTGAAGAGAGAGGAGAACGCCACCCCTACCCAACAAAACAAAACAAAAACATGTTTTATTGGAGCGTCAACAATATATGTAAACAAGTTGAGAAAAAAATTCTGGGAAAATGCAGAATCAGAGAACATCTTGTATCCTGCAGAGCCTCGCATCCTATCATTATCTGCATTTTTTCTCCTCCGTAATTAGGTTCTTTCTTTATTGCTTATGGGAAGAAGGATCGGCTATAAGGATGTTTTGAGCATGATTAAAGTTAGTCATAATGAAGTGAAGATTCACTGCAAAAGGATGTGAAAAACATGATTTTTTAAATTCTTTGATGGTGTCTTTAGATCTTAGCTAAATTTTCACACATGATAAATTCCCACTACCCTTGTCTACAGTCAAAGACATAAATGATGTTGCTGTCTGCTATGTTCCAGAACATGTGGGATCTCCATAAGTTGAAGTCAATTTCTCTGCTAAGGACCAGGCCCATGCCTGCCCATTAAAGTAATTTGTGGGTTAGGATGCAGCTGTAATGTTAAAAACTAAAGTGCAAAGCAGTCGAGGTCGCTCTTGGTCATGTTTTGATTTTCCACCTTCTTGCAGCAGCAGAATTCATGTTAACAATGCAGGGAGGGGTCTAAACAAAACTTTTCTTTCTTCTTCTGAGTCACCCCCCGAAAAAACAAAGCAAACCTGTGATGAACCTTTAAATTGTTTGACTTATTTTCATCTCTGCTGGAAATTGCCAGCGTATTGAATTTGGTTGCTACATAATTTTAGGTCGATGCATAAATTAGCTCACAATGATGCTTGTGTTTTTGCTACGGCCTTGGCTTTACCGCTTTATAGGCCCTGAGACCGTCCTGTGGTTTAGGGCGTAGGTTTGAAACAAAATGAAAAAAATTAAAATTAGGAAATAAAGATAGTGGCTTTACTTGAAATTAGTCATCTTTGATGGAAACCAAATGTATTTAAGTTAGTTTTTGGTATAAAACCCAATCGGGTAATGTGTGAAGCACAAGCACAAATATTTTTTGCAATAATTAAAAAAAAATCTCATTTAGATATACAGTGTCTTGTAAAATTATTCATACTTCATTAAGTTTTTATTTTTTCAGGAAGACATCAGTCTCAGGTTTTATGCTAGGATTTCCTTACACTTAGGTTGTTTTCACAACTGATAGTCCAGTAGGCCCTGCGACAGACTGGCGACCTGTCCAGGGTGACCCCGCCTCTCGCCCGGAACGCAGCTGGAGATAGGCACCAGCACCTCCCGACCCCATTAGGGACAAGGGTGCACAGAAAATGGATGGATGGATGGATGGATAGTCCAGTAGACTTGGTTTGATTAGGGACCAAAATTACAACATTTATTAGATTTTCAGCTGTTTTGCTTTCACACTGCCCTATGTCAAACCAACCAAACACTTTGTAAAACATGTTCCCCCAACATCTCAATCGCCTGTGGTGGCGCTATGCCAATTTCTACTGAAGGAAACAACACAAAAACATTTGAAGAAGACATGAACGCAACTTCCTCCTTCACAAATGTATATAAAAATGGAGTGGCGTCAGATTTTCGAAGTTGTTGGATTTCACTTTTGTCATTGGTGAAAGACCACAAGCTATGTTACCCTCTAGTGTTAAACTCTCATCGCACATTGGTTTTGGTTGTATTTACCCAGAATGCCCTGCGCTATTGTTCACTTCCTGGTTTTGGAGTGGTCTGTCAGAGTCTTATTGCACATTCACACCTCCCCAAACAAACTTTCTATGCAGACTTATGACAGTTTGATCAAAACAGACTAAAGAGGACTGGTGTGATCTATCAGTCCTCACGTTAACTCTGACTAGCTCCCCGCAGCATAATACTTCCACCATTGTTTCCATTGTTTTTCCCAATGGAAACAATGTGGGCAGAGTGCAAGATTTTATGCTTATATATTTAATTCTTTGACTTAAAACATGAATAAAATTTGTGAATGTTTGTGGAGATAGTTCAAGGGGTGTGAATACTTTTGCATTTGTATTTTCCTCCAAAGCAAAATTTCCTGAAACTTAAAGAAGCAGGTCTAGATCATTATTTTCATCATTCTACACTTTTCTGCAGAAAAAGAAGTTATTTTTGTTGATTAATGTGGACTTCCAGTCCAATGTGATCACACCAGGTCAGCGCTTAATAAGTCTTCACTCCAGACGATTTGCCCGACGTTAGCTTCACACTGGTTCTTCTCTGATTTTCTGCAGCTCCACTGTACATTGCAGCAGGATTATCCCCACTAAGGTGTGCGCTTGTTGAAATAAGCAGCTCAACCTTTCAGAGCAAGTCTTTTAATCAAAAGAAACCTTATGAAGCCAATTCATTCTATCAGATCGGCAGCAGAAAAATTTGGGCAGTGTGGTCGTTCACCGACCACCAGAAAATTATATTTAGAACAACACTCTAACCTTGACCGGCGCAGGATGGAGCTCGACGCTTTGAGCCAAAATCGAGCGGATCGGGCCAGGCTTTGAGATCAGTCGACCACATAATCAGTACACCCCTCTACCTCGAAGCCATCACACTTGCAAACCCCTAAAAGTGTTTCTTATAAAGTTGTGTTGACAGGAGGTGGAAGCAGCGAGACGGACTGGAAAGTAAATAAGTACCCAGAAATACGTTTACAGCCCTAATCAAGTCCAGAACCTTCTTTCTGTCCCATATGCCTTCAGAGTTTTATAAATACATATTATAGTCTACTAAATTGGAGACAGGGTTTCGCTGCTCTGTGGTCGTCATGAGTTTTCTATTATTTGCTTTCGCTTTAAAATATTGAAACTCTTTATATCTGGTTACAGCTTTCAGCCTGCTACGCCAGTCTTTTCATATTCGGGCCTCTCACTCAGCGGTGCTTTGAATGGACTCCAATCAGGCATGTTAATTCAACAGAAAAGAGCAAAATCTTCTCCATATGACTTGGTAATAAATTCAGCAGAAGCAAGGCATGTGATCTCGCAAATTTTAAGGCATCTCTTTTGATGGCGCTACTGTACAGGGGCTTTTTTTTCTTTTTACTTAAGTAAGTCGCTGAAAGCACCATTTGAATCTTTTATCTCTGCTGAGGGAGATTCTTTCTGGTGAGGATGATACGCATCCTTCTCTGCATTTGTGGAGCAAAATCTTTGAAAATAACCTCCCTGCTACTGTGCTGAGGATTTCTCTCACTGAAATTCTCACTTCCATTCATTCAGCACAATAAGCCAAACACATAAAAATCCTTCTACTCTAATAAACTCGAGACCTTTTTTTAGTCTGCCACAAAAGGAAGCTGGCTCCAGAGCGCGTACCATGAATAAAAACAGCCTGCAGGGGGAACACAGCGGCCCTTCCAAGCAGATGGAAATGAGGTGACAGAAACCGAGCCAAGGATATGACCCTCCACAGAGGCCCAATCTCTGCTGCTAACAAACCAGGTTTTCCACCTGATGTAAATACTCCCAAACTAACCACAACTATAAATGTTACGACTCATTTTTCTTTCTATGGAGCCTGCGTCTTTATTTGTTTAATTTCTTTCCAGAAACGCTGCTCTGCTTGAATTGTGTGAGGGCTAGCAGGTGTAGCCTCATTGTGGTTGTTATCAGTGAAGTGCAGCAGCTCCATGAGTCTGCATCAGATTAACACCTCGGTGAGGCGCAAGTATGTATGTCTCCTTCTGTTTCACGCAACGCGCTAACTGTCAGACTTTTAGCTTTTTCTTGTGCTCAACAGAGTTAAACAGCATGAGAAAAGCACCGTCTGTTCCCTTGTGTGCGTGCATGTGTGTGTGTGTGTTGTGCATTTTTATTTGTGTGTAGATGTGTGTGTCTCCCTGAGCTTTCAGCGGAGGACTGAGGTTTCTGAGGTGAGGCGTCCTCTAGCTTCTCACGCGAAGTGCATCTGATGTTGCACATCACACGCTTAGATGTGTGCACTGTAAAACAGGTTGTGATATATAAAAGAATTACCAAAATAACACTGGAACAGTGATCGTTGTTTTTGTGCTGATAAAATTGATGCTTAATTTTTCTTTTTTGATTTTTTTCTTTTTTTCTTTCTTCGCTTTTTTGAAATTTGAAAGATACCGCTACATGAAAACAGAAAAGATCAAGATGATTTTCAGAGTCTGTATTTGCACACATGAATTTGATGTTGTTCTTGGTTTGTGCTTCCTGACTTCTGAGGAGCTGAGAACAGCGTTTCCATGAGCTTGATTTTTCAAAAACTGCTTCTATCCGCTTCAGTTTGAACCTAAAAAGGTCTAATTCCTTTGCATGTGTGACGCACCATTCTGACTTGTTTTGCTTGCGTGTGGTAGCCCCAATTTAAATGCTCTCAGACTGAAGTGGATGATTTAACGTCTTTTGGCCTTTTTGAGTTCAGTTTCAGTCCCCTAGCTGCATGGATTTTAAAATAAAATTTCACATTCGCTATTGATTTTGGTCGCTGTTTTGAGCGCCCTGGCTCTTGTTTCCCTTTTTGACCCGCTGTCTCCAATCTTGCCTTACATCTCAAAATCAAAATCAGATCCCCGTGAACAAAAGCATGATAGACAGCACGCATGAAACCTGACATTGGCGGTGCGCTGATCTGATGAAGAAGGGCACAGATCCAGCAGTTATAAAGGAGTAGAGGATGGGTGGTAGAAGGGGGGTGACTTGGAGCCGTGTCATGAGGAAACTCTAAATGCCTGCAGAAGCTGCGAGAACTGTGGAATATCATCTGCTGTCACTGAGAGGGTATCAGAGGATTGTTCTCACGTGAGGCACAGATGGGGAGTTTGACTGCGTGTATGTGTGAGGCTCCGGAGATTTTTAAGATAAACTCTGAAAACAATTATGAAGTGGTAGTGCTTCTCCTGTGGCTGTCTCTAATTAACACTGCTACAAGGCCTTAATTGGGAAAGGAGCTTTTTTTTTTATCCTCTTCTGTCTTTCTGTGGCTGAAAATGACTGAAGCCTCCAGCATTGATTAACATCTGAAGTGTCAACGATCTCCAGCATTTATTTTTCTTGACATTTGGCACAGCCTTGCCATCTTTCTCCTCTTCTTCTCAATGTTGTTTGCGAGCAAAAGCTGTCTGATTGCAAATGCCATGGTAACAAATGGTTTCTTCATTAAGGACAGCCAAGTGCACTCACCTCACCGCAAAGACCAAAAGTACCTCCTGGAAGTAAGGCACTAATATGTTTTTCTTTTTCTTTCCTTTCCCTACTCGCTCTTTCATTGCATTGCCGTGTTCCAGTAAAGCAGTCAGTCACATGGAGCCTCTGAGCTCGTATTCTCGCAGAGAGTTTCACTTGATAATGAATGTCTGTGGTGAGAATCCCATTATGGAGCTACTCGATCAAGCCTACAGAAAACACAGAAGCTGAGAGGCCTTTATGGAACCATATCAGTCAAGTGCAAACCAGATCCTCTTTTTTTTTTTTTTTTGGTATAATCAGTCTCAGCACATTAGAGCAGTACGAGAAAAAAAAGAACAAGGACATGAATCAACTGTCTAAACAAGTAGAAAGTGGGTTAGATGTGAGGGTGGGCTAGGGGCTCACCTCTAAGTAGGCTGCTGCTGTAGTTGGAGAAGGAGTCAAAGATGCTGTTGGATGCCATGACAGGACAGGACAGTGTCTCCAGTCTCCACCAACCTTTGGAAAGAGAGGACAAAAGCAAAATTAAAACACAGAGTGAAACAGACGAGCACAGGAAGGAAGGCGAGCCTGAGAGGGTAAGAACTCCTGGAGCTCTGTTTGCAACCAAGAATCTTTGGGTTTTCTGACTACCACAGGAATCCCAAGCCACAAGCTTGCAGAGAGAGCAGCAGCATGTGCTAGCAGCAGCACCAGAACGTGTTTGAGCGAGAAATGTAGGAGAAAGAAGCAGCATTGAATCTGAATGGCCCTGGCGGTGCCGGAGTTCTCAGGTGTCCAGGTGTGGGAGGTGGACTCACCAGGGCTGGAGATGAGAGAAGGCGGGGGCCCACGTAACACAGCCCGGCTTGGCGGTCTGTCACTCAGCAGGCCGACACTCCGAGGTTAACCCGCTTGTCTGACAGCGTGGTCTGCCACTTTTCTTTCTCTTTCTCGGCGGCGGTGGCCTGACTGGAGCTTCAGTGCTAGTAAAAGGCTACAAGCCACAGTCTCTCTGCATCCTCCTCGCCATCCTCCACACAGAGAGACAGACACACTCCCCTCCGTGAGTGGTGGAGCCCACGTCACATGTCACATGAGGTCACCGGGCCTCTCCCTCCCAGCTTCTCCCTCCCTTCTTCTTCTTCTTCTCCTTCTGTCTTTTGGCTTTTTTTTCAGTTTTTTTTTTCTGTTTCGTCCTGTACTTTCCACGCTTCGCAGACTTCCAGTACTTACTCTCACTTTTCGTTGGTCGTCCGAAGTTTTGGAAACATTTTATTTTCCTTTGAGCTTAAACCACACAGGGGCCTTCACCGCTGTTGAATGTCCAAGGCTCTAAAGTAATTGTAAATGAACCAGTGAAGCAGTAAAATGTTATAAGCTCAACACAGCAGAGATGAGAGGCATGAGATTGAAAGAAGCAGCTTTCTGAGACTAATCTGAGCTACCCTGAACTTGTTGCTGTTGACAGTGTACGCATGTCCTGTGCTAGTTTTATGTTTGTCTGACTCACTGCACATCTGTGTTAGTAAGAACCGGTGGTTTTGGGCCCGCAAAACCTCCACCCTCACTTACCACTTGATAGTATCATAATCTTAGTCTCATCAGAAGCAGCTCTGCCTGTGCCTGGGTCTTTCCCCCTTTCTTTGAACAATTACCTTCCAATTTTCTCTTTTTCATTTGTTTTCAGCTATTTTGCCTTGATTGACTCTTATATGTCAGCATAAACCCAGTTAATGCAAAGTTCACGTGCATTAACCTAGTTAATGCACATGAACGTAAAAAAAAATGTTTGCGTTTCCTTAATGCCTTTTTTCTAAACTTCCTTTTGCAAGTATTGAAGTATTTGCGGCCTACTGTAGCGTCTCACACCGAATGAAAGTACAAAGTGAGCTAACCTGATTGTGGTTTTCACACTTTTCATTTTCCAAATAGAATTTAAGAATGGAAAAGTGCTTCACTGAGGACTTGGACTGTCTGCCTGTCTGCAGCTGAGATACAAACACCATTACTTCTTTTACAATCATTATTATTCTCATGCCAGTGACGACCAAAGTTTCCCAAGATGCACTGAAAAAAAGTCAGCTTAAGTCAACCAAATTAAGTGAGACGCATTTCAGGGTGTAGAGACTGGGGATGGTTGGGAGCAGACGGCTCCACTGTCTCTGTTAATAGTTTAAATGCACAATTAAAATATTGTGGTGAGCAGGGGGCTCACCCTAGACAGAGATTGGGGAAGTTTAGTTTTGCAGTTTCATGCAGAATTTCTCCCTGAACACATTTTGTCTGAGTTCACGTGGCAATTATCATTAGCTTATCCGTTCAGTTGCAGCTTCACTAATTTAGCAAGAAGGTAACTTAAGTGCAAATTAAACTCCTAATCTAATGGAAAGAGACGGAACAATCCAGCCAAACAGGCACCACTCTGGGAACACCTTCTGAAAAATGTGACTTTTTTCCATCAATTATATCTATTTTATTGGACATTTCTGTGATAAATGAACACAAATAAGTGCATAACTCTGACACAGAAAGAAAATAGTGTACTGTTTTTCTTTTTTTTTTTTTTTACCATTTTTTACTACAAAGATACATTATGTGTTTATATTAAGTAGAACCGACTTTTGCTTACAGTCTAAGGTAAATTTATTGTATTTACCTCAAATATCTCTTTGCATTCACCATGGCTGGATTCATTATTCGCACCTGCTGAAAAAAGCATCTCAGTTTAGGGTTATGACTCTCATAGCAAATTCCATGTAGAGCAAAATGTTTGAAGTCTTATCTGACCAGAGCGTTTATTACCAGAGGTTTGCTGCTCCTGAACGCTCTACAAAACATTAAATTATGTCATTTATTGGATTTTTTTCTTACAGCAATTTCGTTTTTCTTGCGATTTACAATAAAGTCTAGATTTGTGGAGAGTGAGGCTAATTATTGTCCTACTGATCGACTCTTCCTCCTGAGCTGTGAATCTTTGGTGTTTGATCTCTGAATGCAGTTTGTGTGGATTTTATTTAGGGATGTCAGATTAAAGGTAGCTTAGTGTGCATGCTTTACTGTGTGGATGAGGGGTAGTTGCATCACATAAACTCCTAATCAAAAACATTGAAGTTAGTGAAATAAAAAAAGGCTCCATGGTGTGTGATCAATTTTGCAGTCTACTTCAAGCATTTTAAATCCTTTACCAGCTTCTTCACTTTACCTTGTTTTGCAAGGCATACAAATTCAATGTTAACTTGCAAACACTGTATTTCGTTAAAAATATCAGTAGCAAAATGAAAACTCTTCTAAAGATTTGACTTGCAGTATTCCAATATTAAACCATTAAAGAAGAAAAACATTTACTTCAGGATTTCCTCACGAGTTATTTGGCAACAGTCCGATTGCTCAACATTTACACAGAATTTATGGATGTGCGGGGCGACAAACATGCTGCCAGAGTTACTTTCATTTTGCTTTGTGAAGCTGACTGTCCTCCTAAACTACACATATGTACGTGAGTGCGTGCCTGGGTTCATGTCTGTTTGTGTGAGAGCTCTCAAATCACTGGCATTTGCAGACCTGTGGTCTCCACACTTCCCTTCTCCTTTCTCCTGTCTCTTAGTGACACAGTGACCACGTCTGGCTGTGGGACAACAGACCCAAACCACCGTCTGGTCACTCATGTGACCCAGTGCTTTCCCTAGAAACCTGTATGTGTGCAGATACATAGGTTTTTCGGTTCTGTTTCCCCTGCCATTGTGTATGGACGTCAGTCCGCATTGCGCTCTGCTAATTGTTGGACAGAAGCTTTGTTTGTGTGTATATGTATGCCATGTGTAAATCCATGTGTGTGCTGGAGAACGAGAGAGAAAGAGGCGAGAGCTCGCTCTTCTTCCTGGTAGCCCGCACTGCCCTGTAAATGAGCAGTTGCCGTTGAGTTAGGCGGCAACGCGGGCTAAATGACACGGCGCGTCAGCGAGTGTGGCCGAACGCTGAGGCCACAGCCGCGGCCCCAGGGCTTTTATCAGTCCGTCCACGAGGCCGCTACGGGCCTCTGACTTAACCTCACACATAGCGAGGCTTCCTTTTCTAACACCTCCGCTGCCTCTTGACATGGCCTCGTCCCATGTCCTGCCAGCCTGGGGACAGATTACAGCCCGGAGAAACAGAGGGCAGACTGAGCTCCTCGCGAGGCCAGAGTCAGGGATTTTAACCTCAGGCAGTCTTTAAAACCATCTACAAGTTTGTTTTATGACCAAAAATACTAAACATGAAGAAATTACTCAAGAGAAGCCAGCATGTTGCTGTTTTTATGAATATGTACAACTAAGAGAGGCTATTTAGTATTAGTTTTCATCTAAAGGTTCTCTCAAAAGTACTCTCGTCCTGGGAACATTCCAGGTTTCTTCCTTTATTGTGACATATCCTGTATTATTAGAGTGAAAAACGGGCATAAAAAAATTTAAAGGAGAAACTAAAAAATGCACAAAACCACATCCTTAAAATTAAACTTCATTAGCCCTCCTGCGGTCTTGGCGCAAAGCTCAGGAGGAGAGCGGTAAATTTCATGGTTGGTCAGTGGAGATGCAGAGGGTTGTCCTGTCAGACCGTCAGTTTCCGAAAACACACACACACAAAAAAAACTCATAATAAGCGCACATGGGGTCAGTGTGACCCCCGCCAGACTGCACACAAAGTAAGAAACTTGTGGGGTCTAAATGATCCCTTCTCTTAAGACTGCGGTAGGATTAAAGCACATCTTGATTTAATGTCAACTTTTGGTTTTCTTTGAAGACATCTCCTGTTCTCGGCCATCCCCTTCAAATGACTGCACAGATTTTCTGTCAGGTTTGTTTCTTGAGCCATCCCAAAGCTTTGCTCGTCTTCAGGTGAAGTCATTATTTAGTTGTACTGCTAATCCTTCTTCACATTCAGCTTCCTTACCGTCTGCTGAAAGATTTGGGTCAAAACTGACTTTCTATTTGGTGGTCATGCTTTCAACCATCTTGATAAAAGCCCTAGTTCAATTAGAAGAAATGTGACCACTGAACCTGAGGGTTCCACCACCATGTTTCACAGTGGGAATGAGGGGCTTTTTTGGTTGATGCTTTATCTACAAAGCTTTTAGAATCGTAAATCAAAAGTTCCCATTTATTTACTTCTCACTGTTTTCCTGGAAGATTTGGAAGGCTTTTCTTGAAAAAAAGTCCTGCAACCCTACTTGTTAATACAGACATATGAAAAACACAGCAGAATGTCATTGCATGAACCCAAATAACCCCACCATCCCTGACCAATTTCTCTCTGTTTTGATCTACTTGTTTGGGCTTTTATTTTATTTTATTTTTTTTGTTTTGTTTTTTGCTCCATTTAGTTTCCCTTCAATTACTGATAATATATTCAATGCACCATAGCACATATTATTGTTCATATATAATAATTTGGTTATTTTTTTTGGCCCCCTCAACCAAATAATACCTTTTCAAAGTGATAGTTTAATTTTCCAAATGGTTATTAAGCATAAAAGTATCAGGTATCTGGTTACTAAAATTTGTTGGGTTTTTTTTTAATTTGACTTATGAGGGAATTGTGTCACATTAAAGACAGGAAAAGTTTGGAAAAGATTTGTTGTGGTCAAAATTTTTAAAGTCTAAAAAAACGTGGAATTTGAACAGTGTAGAGCCACTAGACGTGGTAAATATCTTTCTCTTTTAGCTGTTTCCTAAGGCATGAATCTTTAGTTTTATTGTCAGTTTTCATATATTTGTTCCCCTGTGGAAACAAAGACGTATCTGGATTCTCAACAAAGGATAGAGGAAAAGCTAAATAAATATAGCACTGTCCCACAATATTGTGCAAGAATTGGCTATGTTGCTGTTTAGTCCAAACTTGATATTTGAAGAAAGCGCTGGAGTCAAGGCCTTTTACTCAGTGTGTTTTCCCTCTTTTGTCTAGGTAAACATCTGCTTCATGTTTTGAAATGTATCTCATTGCTTTGTACTGCCCATGACCGTGAGGGGAAAATAGTCTGAAGATCGTTGTGGCCGTCTTTTCACTAAATCCTTTTTTTTTTCTTTCCCCTGCCCAGGCCTTGTTTATCAAGCCCCTGTATTTAAGCTTAATATAACTCCTGTTTTGCTGAGAAAACTGTGGTGGTTTAATCACTGTCAGTGGTCCTACGCCTTTCGGGCGTGGCTCGAGAAGCAAAAAGGACCCAGTGCGGTCGTGCGTCCAGCTGCAAAGGGGCTTATTTTGTGGTCTAAAAATTGCAGGCTTCCCCATATGTTCCCCATAAACGTGGAATGCAGCGTGGGACTTGAGGAGGTTTTTATAATGAAGTGGCCGTCATTGCATCAAACACCAGGGTCCTGCCTGCCTCCAGCATACGGCCATGGGAGCCTTTTTCCTTAGACTGTGTGCAGTCCTGACTCCTCATTCACACCTCATACTGGGGGGATTCTTCTAATTCAGTCAGAGTAAATTCATTGTGTTCATTTCCATTACCGGATTCTCAAACACTCATCATTTGCTGTGATATGATGTCATAAGAGATTTCTGCTGGAAATTCCTGAGGACTTCATGGCTAAGGGGAAGTTTTGCACGAGAGGATTTGGAAACATCCTCCTTCAAGCTGTGAATAAAATTATTTTAAAACAGTCTAAAGAGATCGCAAGTAAACAGCAGCTGTGTGCACTGTTACCAACTCGGCAACAATCTGTGTGTCTACATGTGCCCTTTGGTTTGTGTTTTTATTGTCAGTGAGACACTCCCAGATGCAGTGGTTTTTAGCATGCAGTATCACCGTTGGAAGTGATCACCGGGCCCATTATTTATTTATTGGCTCCAGCAGACATGGAGACTGTGGTAACCACACTGGAAGGAGGGGAGCGTGGGCCCCTCGTTACCACACACAAACACACCCCCACTCACATGCAGGCAGAATCCCTGAGATCCTGAGTGGTGTGACATGGAAACGGGACAGAAAGGAGAAGTTTTGTCACTGTTATGTGTGGATATTGTGGGAGTTTCTGAAATTTGTAAACGTCCATAGCAATATTCACTCAGACAGACAAAATTGAAGCTTGTGACTGAGTGCACACCACCATGACAGCAGCGGTTGAAGAATGACTGGCTCATTTCAGGTGGTTTTGTATTTTGGCACCTGCTTCGTCTCCATCAGAGAGAAATGTTTACAGGTAGTAAACTCTCCATCCAACCCCCTTCACCCCAACGCTTCCTGTTATTCAGAAACCGTGCCAACACAAAGATGCAGCATCCAGCTTTTCTTTACAGCAGGTTAATTATAAACCCCTCAAACAGCTGCTGGCATCAGCTGAGCAGACTAATTGGGCCATTACTGCCTGTCAAACTCTCTCTCCTGTTTATTTAATAAAACAGTTCAAGATAAATATATTTTGTCACATTGTGTTAGCTCTATGTGGTTAAGGTTTAATTTCTGAGGTCTCTAAAAATAATTAAGTGCAGGAAATATTACATATCATAGTCCATCCTCACCCAGAACGTACGTTAGAAGTTATTTTTCTGACTTGTATCCAAAATAGAGAGGTAACTTTGAGGCTTCAGGTTACTTTCCTGAATTTACAAGTTAGTGTCAGGAATTTATATTCTAACTTCCAAAATTTTACACAGATATAGAGGTTACTTTGAAGAAATTTTCAAGTTATTTTCCAGAACGTAAAGATAACTTTCAGGAACCTACAAATTACTGTACAGAATTCTTACTAATTAGAAATATTTTGACATTTTTTGCATCCTAAACTAATAGGTTATTTTTTAAAACCCAAATTCGTCACCTGATGTTCTAATTCATTTTTGCAGAAAGTAAATTTGGCAAAAAAAAAAAATAATGAAATAAAAAAATGCCATCTCTTTCTTTCTAAGTTTTAGGGGAAAATGATTTGGACCATTATTTTAGGAAAGTGACAAAATATTACCTTCATGTCACATACATATTACTTTAATATAATCCTTGTGCAGAAATTGCAAAGTATTTTTTTAAAAAGTACCCAGAAGTTAAAGGTTACTCTGCAGAATTTACCAGGAAGTTATAAAATATATTCCTCCTTTTTGTTTTCAAAAAATCTGCACCAGAATTACAGATCTTTTTGATACTGAAGGATATTTCCCAGAAGCCAACACGTTACTGCCATTAAGTTTATAGGTTATGTTCATTGCAATTTATTTTTTAAAATCTTTCTCATGATTGTTGTGAAACTTTCTTATGTAAAATTTAAATTGTTGTTTTGTTTTACTCAAGGTTTTGTCAGTGACAAAGCAAATTTAGAATTTTTTATTATATATCTCAAGTAAATAATTTAGAAACTATGTAGGTATTTGTAGTAGAAACTACACCACAATAACAAATTATGTATGTGTTTACATTATAAACAAAAAGAAAAACAATATTAATATGATTCACATTTTATGGCTTATTGCTTGTTTTGATTGGGGAATTTTTGTAAAATTTTACCTAGTTGTTTGGATACATTTACAATCTGGAATGCACCTAAAAGATAGCTTTTTGTTTCAGAAACAGTTTTGTTTCCAGCCACACATCTTCAAGGTGCATCAAGTGCCATTACTTTGAAAATCAAACAAGGAAGAGGATTCCCGATGCAATCAAAACATCAAGCTAATCACATTCCAGTTTTATTATGTTTTGGTTTTCAGTGCTTATCACGTTGTGCTTGTGTGTTTTGAGAACCACTTGACTTCACCAGAGTGGTAAATTTACATTCTGCTTTGAGGTGCACAGAGGCACCACATCATTGCAACAGAGCAGCTGGAAGGTTTAGTGCAGCAACCTCACATAAAAGCACCCGTAAACCCAAGACCTCAGTTACCCCAAGCACCCCAAACGCCCCAATGCTCAACCAGCTCACATATCTCAGTCCAGGATAAATGAGACAGCTTCTCCAAAGTGTGATGCATTATCAGGATCTTTAAAGTTGTGATGGTTCATAAGATTTTTTGCTTTCATGTCATCAATCTGTTGCTCTTATTGAGATGTAACTCAAAAGTTGCACCTTCTCTACATTGCTTCCAAGTTTCATCTGAACATAGCTGGTTCTAGTCATCTAGATTGCTCCTCATTGTGTTTTATTACCTGTGCGTGTGCGCTCAGTTTGCATGTGTTTGTGTCTATGTTTGTGCGCATACGTATTTCCTGTGGTTCAGACATGGGGTTTGGATGTGACAGACGAGCTTGCAAACATGCAAGTCTGCGTTAGGCAGGATGTTCCTCTAGAGCAGATGCACAGTGGTTTACACAGAGACTGTGTGCGTGTGAGCATGTGTCTGCACTGCTGCACTAAAAACTCATGTTAATCATGCAACTTGTTTAACAAAAGTTGTCTGAAAATAGGTTAACTCTGAACTAAAGTCCAAAAAGTTAATCTGCACCAATGCTCATTTTACTTGATGCAAAAACTTCAAAGATATAGTGATTAAATTCTAAAACTATAGGAAATTATAAACAATAATAAAAATAAAAGCATAGCAAATTCATCTGAAATTTGAATATACCTCAAAACAGTTTGACTTTAATTTTCAAGAGTACTGGTGATGTTAATTATTGATTTGTTGACATTTCATGCATACATATGACAAATAGTAAGGTGGATAAAACCTCTGTTTAACCCTCTCCAGGCAGAGGTTGCAGATTTGCAACAGCTAAATGCTGTTGAAATGCTGTTGAAATGTCTCTCTCAAAAAAAGTCTGAATTGTATATTACTACCCCACTTGATCATTTTCTCCAAATATCAGATTTTTCCTGCAACTACAACTTAATTTGAGCCTGAGAGGGTTAAAATATGGTTTTGAGTGTTATAAACCAAATAAAGTGTTAACCAAACATCTGCCAATTATTTACAAGTGGGTGATGTAATTTGAAAGATACCCTTTCAGATTTTCAACATAAAATAATAAAAAAAAGAAATGCATTTCTATTCAAAGTTATTTGTTTTATTAAGTCTGAGTGCCCTGGTGTATCTCAGAAGATTAGAAAGCCATTGAAAAGGTCATTTATTTTGTCGGTTAATATTAAAAAAATTATTCGTTTCTATCTGGGTCGTAATTCAAGAAGTGAAAATCAAATGTAAAATAAATTCTTCATGTGTAGAATGTGCCCTGCGACAGACTGGCGAAATGTCCAGGGTGTACCCCGCCTCTCGCCCGGAACGTAGCTGGAGATAGGCACCAGCACCTCCTGACCCCATTAGGGACAAGGGTGAACAGAAAATGGATGGATGGATGGATGGATGGATGTGTAGAATGTTTGAAAAATAAATTATGGTCATTTTGTTAATTAACTTTTATAATTATAGCACAAAGATAGAAGCACAGTTGGAACATTTTTGTTCAACTTCATTTTCATATTTAGCAGAGCCTCTGTGTGCTATTTCCTTTTTATTTAAATTTGCCCTTACTGCACAGTCTTTAATTTCTTACTTTTTGGCTATTAAATATTATCTTTGTATGAACCTGTATGCTGTCACTTTACATTCTGCTGTTGTAAAGTTACATGACATTTCTATTCTGTTTCTGTCGGTATAGCGTGGCATGGAGGAGCGACCAGCTTGTGGTTCTTGTGATGATCAGGAAGCAATAGGTTGTGGCCATCAGCTTATCTGCTGTGTTGTGTATTATACCTCTGAAATACCTGAACTTGACAAATACCTATAGATTCACTATGAGAGCTAGGTTAAATGGGTCAAACACAGTGATAGCATGGTCACTAAGGCAGATATAAGTAGCTTCTGCAGTGAGGGTAGGTGCCAAGTTCATAAAACACCGTGGACTAACGCCAGCAGATAACAAGACTCTCCAGATCATGACTGGACTGATTGTAGAAACTTCATATTGAACCTCAACTAGCTGGGATTCTGTGCATCTGTCCTCTTCTTACAGATGATGGGACTTTGATTTCCAAATGAAAAGCAAAGTTTACCTTAATCTGAAAATAGGAACTGGGACTTCTAGGACACAGTCCAGTAGATTTTCTCCTTCGGTCTGGTAAGACACTTCTTTCTTTGCCTTTGGTTTACGAGTCGCCAAACCCAAGGAAAGCAGTCATAGCCCATGTCCTAGATAAGCTGATGAGGTGGCTCTTGAAACCCAGTTCCAATCCACACATTCATGTTGCTTGCTTACAGCACTCTGTGAACAGTCGCTCGTTTAGCATGACCTGTGGCTTACCGTCCTTGTGGTAGGTGTCAGTGACTGTCTGCTGGACAACTGTCAGCAGTCTTCCCCATGATTTTGTATCCTGAAACACGTTTATCACGTAATATTTTTGAAGTGTAGATGTATTGTCATTTGTCTCTGAGTTTCTTTTCCTCCAAGAAACATTTCAATAGGATTCTAATATATTGACATACATTGTTATCTTTTGGGGGGCATTAGGAACTTCCTATAGGCTTGGTTTTTCTGGTTTCTTCTGAATCAATGTCTTGTATTACTTAGTACCCATCTTACAGTTTTGATTACATTTGTACTCCAAGTACAAAAATGTATTTCTAATGTTTATGCACAGACAAAAAAAAAACTTTCATATGTTAGTTGCACCACCTGTCTGCAATTTGAATGTGGAATAAAATGTTTTGTTGATTAGCACCTTTATTTTTGAGCAAAACTAGTATGTACTTTCTAAAAATAAGACTCAAGATTTAAAGTCCTCATAAAAAGATATGAACTTATAACTGACCCAGATCTCCAAAGTGACGGTAAAGCTAATTCAGTAATATTTGTGCAGTTGTGAATAAAAGAAAAAAAAATACATTTCTGATTATTTTTCTCCAGCGAAGTGGAAGATGTTATGATTTCAAAAATATCACGTTTAGCTTACCAAGAACTGAGTGACTCAGTGGAGTGGACAGTACTGAAACCATACTGTTTACCTCTCACTGAATTTGTGTATGTGGGTCTTTGCTGCTGTGACCTCATTTCACATCCCAGCCCACTCATTTTGCGAACACGGTGGCTTTTACTGACCTAGAACGAGGGAAGGGGGCTCAGGAAATCCAGGGCTGTGTTCTTGCATATGCACACGTTTTTGTAACTGTAAATATACGCATATGTGCATAAGCCTTTTATAGGAATTTGAAAGCCGGTAACATAATAGCGCACACCATTTTTCTGAAAAATGTCGTTCTCACTTTCTCTTTCTCCTCCTCCCTCAAGCCGCCTCACTTTCATTCGTCTCCTTCTTTGACAAATAGGACCAACGTCCATTAGGATGCTATATGAGGTGGCGGTGACACAGGGCACTCTTGATGGCCCCATAACACTGTCTCAACTCCCCAAATGCACACACATTTAAGTCTCCCTGCCTTCCTCTGCCTCCTCATCCATTCTTCGAGCTCTTTAATATCAGAGCTCATTGCTCTTTGTCATTCGCTGCAAGCCATCCCTGCTCTGTCTCTTTATGTATGTGTGTTTGGCTGAATCCCCTTCCTACACCCCAACACATGTCTAATGTATGATCCAGGGCTGGCTTTCATTCTGAGGGGAGCGCACGCTTTCCCTTGTGGCTGGGGAGTTTGTCCTCTCTCCTGGCCTCTAATTTTTTCCAGGCCCCCCGGACTGAGTGACAGGCTGGATGGCAGGTAAACTCTACAGTGTACAAAAAAGGTCCAATGGTCAAACCTGGTTCAGTACATTACCAGTATATTGTGGCTTCATGACCGTCTCTGATGCAGTTATTCACAATATAAAGGCCTGTGACCTCTAACTGTGGCTGATGGTAGCACACAAACATTGCTCGTTACCCTGCAAAAGTATAAAAACTGGCAATACTTCTTCACGTTTTGTCACATTGACCTATTCCACCACTTGAACTTCTGCCCACTGATTTCTTCTCTGATGATTACCTGCGTTTCTTTTCCTGACAATTTAGGGTTTTGTTTTTTTTTGGAAGATTTGGAGTTGTAATGTTCAATTTTCATTTTAAAATGATGGTTCAAACAGTTCATAGTGAGTTGCTCACTGTATGATATATTGTTTTGTAACCTAAGTCCACTTCAAATGACTCCACCGCTTCATTCCCATCATGTCTGGTGTGTTTTGTAAAAACTTTTACTTCATCAGTGTTCTCCAACAAACCTCTCAGGTCTTCACAGGACAGCTGTATTTAATTTAAAATTTACACAAATTAACTCTACATAGTAATTATATGAATTGTATTTTGTTTAGGGCTACTAGAGTAAACGGGAATGAATACAAAAAGCATGACACTTCATAGTCTTGTATTTGTAAAAACTGTGTGCCAGTATCCTTTCACTGCATTACATTGTGCAAAATCACACTAATGTTTTACATAAGAGCCCAATTGAGCAGATTGTTAAGCTAAAAGAGTTTTAATATTTTTCCTGGATTTCTCAAAAACTACTGTTTGTAACTACTTTGATGAAAATATGCCATTAGCAATAATGATTTTCAATTTCAAACACCAACTTTGTTTCTTAGATAAACTTTGAAAACAACTAGCCTGGTATGACAGTTTTTTTTAAATGTTAAGACCACCCTGAGCAGTTCTGATGTTATACACAGGAGGAAATGCAGATTGAACCACTCACTAACACGTCACAGAGTGCCTATTGCGTCTGAAACCAGTACTGTGGTGCGGTTAGGGTTTATGTGAACAAGAATCTTACCATGCTCTTTGAATGTCACATACTTCCCTCTGTGAAAAGCGGGAAGCGTCGCTGCTCTTTTTTTCTCTGAACCAGGACAATTATTTTAAACGTCTGTTAACATTTGGGAATGAGACGGATATTTCATCACAGATTTTATTGGAATGACAATTTAAGCTGAATTTTAATTTAGCTTAAAATTGTCATTTTAAGCTAAATGACAATTTAGCTTAAAATGTTGACCAAAAAAAATACCAACTGAAGATATCACTTGCTATAAGTATCTGAAATAATACCGGGTTGCACTGAAACCCCATGGATATTTTTTCTTTTATTTTTCCTTCATACAGTCCAAAGACATGCATTTGAATGATTGTTTGACTTGCGTCCCTGTAATGGATCTATTCCATCACTCCCTTTTTGAAAACTGGCAGAACACTACAAGAAAAACAAGTTGGCTTAAAAAGTAATTTATCGGAAGATTTTAGTTTGCAGCAAAAATTACACTTTGGGTTTGATTTGCATTGATGTAATGTTAACGATTGTCATGAAGTAATTCAAGTGATTTATGTTGAGTTTTTAAATTATTTTCAGGGTTTTGTGCTTTAAGTAAAGTTCAGTTTTTTGTGAAAGATTAGATTTCAGTGAAAAATGTTCTTATTTTCAGATTACAACCACACACTTGTATTTTATTAAGTTATTTATCAATCTTTATCTAACTAGTTTTTAAAAAACACACACACATTGACCAAGGTCTTTTACAAGGGTCACTAGCCCAATAGGTCAGCAGCACACACTTCAGAAACACAAATAAGTTAAAGCAGTAATTTTACATATAAAGTGCAATTAAAACACTAATATTAAAAAAGTAGTGCAATTATTGACATTTAAAGGAAAACGAAATACAATACCAGTAAACACTACTAAAGCACAATATAAATAAACACTACACTACATAAAATTCATGTGATAAACAGAAAGCAGTGCGTAATTGGAAATACATAATACTAATTTTAAATTATAGACATGTTAAACTGATTAACTCTAAATCTAGTTGTTTGTACTGGATTTTATTTAAGGATATTTGCATATTTTGTTGACTGTATTTTCTGAATATAACACATTTCAGAGCTTAAAGGTTGAGGTTTGGATCGGTTAAGAGCGTTAGTTTAAAAATCTTTGACACAAATGTGAGAACAATGTCAATCCTTTTATTTCAGCACTTTAAATATGGTGTCCAGAAAAAAAGCTAGAAGAATCAAAAAGACTACGCAGACGTGTAACACCTCTCCATTTGTAAGCATATTTGAATAACCTAAAACTTGACCTGAAAGACTAGAGTAGCCATTTGGCCATATAATTTTGCAACAATGTGCTCAGTTGAAGTTGTGCTCAATTAGCCCAATTTTATCAAAAATAGTGTATTAAAGCTATTGAACCAACCACACTACAGGATGGATTTATTATACTTAAAGTGAAGACGTCTTGCTTTGTCCCAATTTTCCCACAAATGTGTACATGGCATGTTTGTGGGCAAAGACTTGGTTGCAGATCTAAGGTTAGAATGAGGTTTAGGTTTGGATTTGGTAATGGCTGAGGTTAGGCAGTTAGCTCTTGGTTAAGATTTGTGTAAGGGGCTGGGAAGTACATAATACAAATACATTTCCTCACCAAGATAACTTCAAATGTACTCTGTGCGGTTCTCCCCGTCTTGACAATCGAAGACATCATCCTCCTCCTCTTGTCTTATCTATTTGACTGAGCTTGTCAGTCTGCGTGGTAGGGTTGCCTGCCAGTGTCCGCCATCTTTGAGAATTAGAGACCTATTTGCACAAATATACTAGAACGCTGCTTGAATACAAGCAGAAATGTATTCATTTCTGTATTCAGAAATGAAATGAAATGAAACTTATTCATTTCTGCTTAAATGAATACAAGGTGAAGGTGCAATCTAATTTGCACATACAAAGGAAGGTGCAAATTAGATTTTCACGCAGATAAATTAAAACATATAAAAGTCACACACTGGATATGTAACAAAGTATCTGTAGTGCAATTTGTCGCCTCTGAAGACTCTTTCTGATGTTGTTTCTCACGCTCGTCACTTGAAATAGTTCTAGGGACCTGCAGGGTTCATCTGTAAACAAACTCACACCTACACACAAAACTTGTGACTCCATGTGTGATCCCTGCAAACCTTTGCCTATATTTACAAGATGTAGAAGGGCTCTGAAAGAAGCAGGTGCTTCTGCATCGTCGTTTTTAGAAAAACCAGCAATTTCATGTTTAGGCGCTTGTATACGGAATGGCGCATGTATATACATATGTATATACATATAAGTGCATATGATGGGGGGGGGTGTGTGTGTGTGTGTGTGTGTCTGTCTGCTGTCTGGGAGCGGGTGTATAGCCAGGTGCTTGCTGACATACTGGGGCTTTGTGGTTGTGGTTGGTGGCTTGCTTGCTGTGCAGACAACCGAGAAGGAACTGTCTACTTTATCTATCTTCTTGTGTCTGTGTGTGTGTCTCTGTGTGCGTGCGTGTCTGTGTGTGTGTCTCTGCGTGTGTGTGTGTCTGTCTGGGTGTTTGCGTATGTGTATGTGAGTTTAAGAGAGTATAACATGAATATAGATTCTATTCTGTATCGTTCAGACTGTTTCGTGACAAGTCTATGTGGATATGGTTTCCGCTATAGCATCACATTAGTGCATGTGATTGTGCACAATGCAATCTTCTTGTTTGTGCATGCACTTACACCCATGTCACAGTTTTCTTCCGATTTCTAGCTGTGCAGTAGAGCGAGCTGCAGACAAAAATTGGCAACATCCGTCCTCTTTTATTGTTTACAGTCTCCTAAATGCATTAGCGCTGCAGAAATACACCAGCAGGTGACAGATCAGAGGATATGGTAGCATTGGCTGTATCAAAGGCCCTATTGCAACCCACATGCAGAGCTTATTGTGGGCTCACTACAAATAGAAACAATGGTTGGAGTGGGAGTAGATGCACCATACTATTCCCGCAGCCCTGGCTCGGGACCTGTGGTGGCACATGATGCTTGGGTGAATATGACTGAGGCTAAACAGGCGCAAAACAGCAACACAAGTCTGTGGGCACATATGCTGGGTACAGGATGGCAGCAAGCCTAGTAAACCATGCAAGAGAGTGGCTTAACGTGCCGTAACATCAGGTTGTTTACGTGGATTGGAGCCATTTTTACTATTTTTCCTCATTAAAAATAATGCATGAGCAACTAATCAGGACTGATGGATGAGTAGCTCTGTTTATATTGTACTTTTACACTTTGTGGTGACAAGTTCTGCACTGCAACATCTGTGTATTTGAATCTTTTTTGCAAGTAATATTTCTCTTACAGCAAAAACATGATTGCTTTTCTTTTCCTTTGTTTTTGATCGGTTTCTGAAGCTGTGAAAACTTTTGGTGCCTTCTCAGAGCAAGAGCAGAAACAAGGCTAATGTTGCCACAGAACAGGACACATGTTGCCACATTCTCACGGTGTTGGTTAGCCAAACCTCCTTACCCAGAAGTCTTGGCTAGGTTCTGCTAAGTTGAGTCATCTCAACACAGTTAAAGGCTTCACCCACACACAAACCGCTGCTTACTATCTGAGTCACAGAATTGAAGCTCTTGAATTCTTACATTTTGCACATTAAACACACAGATTTAGCCATCCTTACTCTAGGCTGGCATCCATGTTTATCTTATTGCTGTCAGAAAGTGATTGGTGGATTTGTAACTTTAAATTAGGTCACAACCATCACATTTGAAAAAGAAAAACACATGCTGGGAGTGTGTAGCACAACTGACATTTGCTGCTGGAATCCACTAAGAATGCTACAAAGTGGTTTTTGCAAACCCACACACATACATACACACTTTTCCATTGTAACGTCAACCAATTCTGTATCACGAATATTTCAGCCAGAAGTCACTGTTTATTTTTTCTGCGCATGTATGCAAGTATAGGAATGACTCGCAGTCTTGCATCATTGTTCAACACAAGGTGCCGTTTCAGCTGAGATTAAATCTGCTCTTGCAGAGAGAACATCTTGAAATAAAATGTTACTTATTCTGGGTTTGAGATGATACTCCACCATAAGATCTTAGAGAACCAGAAACATTTCTTTCTTACCCCAAAATGACATAAACCAATATAATAGTTGCTATTATTATTTTATTAATAAAAGTTGCACATCAATTTTCAAATTATATTCTTTGGCATAAAACACCACATCACAATTTTACTGAGCACCCAACAACTCAGAGCAAAGTTGTGGTTTTGAAAATTTGTATTGAGTGTGCACAAGCTGATCAAGCGGTCTGGCCTTTGTATTTGATGCTTACATTGGAGTGGTATTCTCTGAAAAAATCATTATAGAGGGTTGATGTAAATGCCACTGGAAGTGGACCTGCTCTGCAAAAATACCTTCCAAATCGTCCAGTTTGAGTGAAATCTGGTGTACGCGATACATGTCAAGTTACAAAGCGTTAGAGTAGCATGGCAAGGCACCATGACAGTGTGTCATGGGCCAATGAGCAGGGGTGAGATGGCACATTTGGTAACTGCCCTGTTCAATGTGCCAGCTATAAATATATATAAAGCTTAAGATTTGTAAACGTCTCTTTTGTCCTCCAAAGGGCTAACACGCTTTGAGTCAGATCACAGATAATGTTTCTAAAGATTAAGGCCTTTTCCTCTAAGTTCCTTTTTTAAACTATAATGTGGCTTTTTTGACATCTTCCTGTGTGAGAGACTTTTCAGACCATGTCGGTACAGGATTATCACACACTCTTTTGTTTTGGGTTCACACCAAAACAGGTTCATCTCTATGACACAATCTGTTTTCGCTTTGAACGGCCATTCCCATTCATCGGTATACATTGTTGCATAAAATCAATATTGCTCATGCTTAGAACACACCTTTTTGAGAACTTTGTACTGGATGTTGCTTTTTACATGGCAAACCTTAAGTAAGTGCAGCTCAAATAAGCATCCACCTTGTCAAGCCTCACTTAGATTCACCAGGTTGAAGTAACTGCATTCATGTTCATAGTTCACCAGCTAAACATTTGGAATTATGTTCACATTTACAACGTCAAACAATTCTCCTTTATTTTTTATGATTTTGTATGAGCAACAAGAAGGTTATGATGTAAACCCCTTCCCTTTAGCCCCTGGAAAATCTGTGGGCAAAGATTAGAAGATTGTGCCGCTAAAAAGGCAATTCAGCACTTCTATAAAATCTTATGAACACTCTCCTTATTCTGGCATCTAGTAAATAGAAACAGTTTTGCAAATCATTACCTCAAACTGGAAAGGTTTATATAAATATATAATTTATCATTTTTGAAAAGATTCTGTGTCCACATCGCTATGTGTTGAACACCGGCTGTCGTTGAGTGGCATCAGAGGCAGTTTGGCATGGAGTAGAACTGCCTTGGCACAGATCACTCTGCAGACGGGTTCCGGTATGAGTTTACTGTACAGTTTGCCACTCTGTGGCTTGACAACTCTGTGCTCAGAGAACAACTTAACCATGCGACAGACATGCTATGCAGTTTCCCACAGCTGCTGAGCTGCTAAGGTCACTCTTTTGGTTACTTAACATTAGGAACTTGTAATGGCAAAATGTTTGTCTTCCTCTTCAAATAAGTGAAGTCTTCTTGTCTTTTTTTAACTAAGACTTTTTTTTTTCTGATCTTTTGACAGAAATATTTCTAACCATTCTGCAGATTCCTTCTTACATTTTAAATTCAAACAAAAACAAACATATAGTTGAAAAAAATAATTAAGATGTAATGTTTTTAATGACGTAAAACATTGAGTACATTAAGTCATTTATTATGATATTTGGCCTAAGTTTACAGTTTCATCTTGTCCAGCAAATGTGGTTGTCTGATTTGAGTGTTTTAGTCATTAGTTGGAGGTTTTTCATATTCAAATGACCAAAATGAAGCTGAAAACTGAGATCCTGCAACCCTGTGTGCTTTGCACAAAAAGTAGAGTAAAAACATGGCCTACATACTGAAAATATATATAAAGCAGAACATTTCACAATAATGAGATCTTTCAAAACTTGAAATTCGTGCACATTCTTGCAGTTACTTTCAGTTTTGTCAGAAATGCAGAGGAGGATGAATCATCATGATTATGCGTGCTACTTGCTGCATCAGCTTTAATAGCATATTTTCGTAGACTTTTTTTTATTTTTTTCAAACAGAGAGTGTCACTGTGGGAAGATCGGCAGCTCAAGTCGCTGCGTGTTGTGTCTGAGCGTCTCCCCGGCCTTCCCTAAATCAAGAAGGCAGAAGTGAGAAACGGTTGAGAAGTACGACCAGTGTCTTCCTGTTATGTGTGCGTGAAACCACAGACGGCTGTCTCAGTTGCTCGCACGCAAAAGCCAGCTCTGGAACCATGGCAACGGCAGGTCCCCACATGAGGAAGACGGAAGTGAGCCAACATGAGGAGGAAGTTATTGGTTTTTTGATGGCCATTGCCGTGGTTTCATGAGAAAAACCGTGACTCTGCCCTTGTGCTCGACCAGTGGTCAGCCGGCGTGGGAACGTAGACTTCAGACTGATGACGGCGAAGACGTCTCAGATTAAATGGTCCGTCGCTTAGGCAACTCATCAAACGTGTGAATTTAAAAACTGTTCTGCATCCAAATACTGTAGATGACACAACAGAGGTCGTCTGCTACAGTTTACAGCCTCTTTTTTTTTTTTTTTTTACCAAGACAGCCACATTGAGATGCAACATCTCTTTGTCAAGGGATTCCTGGTCAAGATTGTGGTGTAGATACAAACAATAATAATGTGCAGAAAGGTTTCTGTGGAAAAAAAATGTTGTTTGAAGTGAGCTTGTTTTTTTTATTTATTTAAGGCTTTCCCAACTAAAGTCATTTGATGCACCAAGTATCTGATTTGAATCGAAGTATGCACTCTGAATCTGCTAAATTCTAAGTGCATACTTGGAACAATTACCAGTATTTTAGCACAATAAACAGTCACAGTTATGGACCGATAGAAAACTTAATGAATATATCCCAAGGCTATCTGTTAGTATCTTGAAGCTTTGAACTTTGGCTGCCAATTTTTAATCCAGCACATTACATTTTCAGAGAAATGTTTTAGTTAAAGTGACAACTCTAATCTTTGATGCAATCTGGTCTGGGAAGGCCCCTAATCCCATCCGAAGAATCTGTGCTGACCCATTTTAAATCAGATCTACCAACTTTGTTGGTAGTTTCTCACAAGGGAAGATGCTTTTCTCATTTCTTTTCTGGAATCCATGTAAAATACATAAAATGTCACACACAAAAATCACCTCAAGGTGATTCTCAAACTATTCTTAACCAAAAATATGGAATAAAGTTGATGAAATGCTGAAGAGTAAGGCATTTTCGAAGTCCTGTGTCAGATGTTTTCCATTTTTTCCCTCTATTTCTAAAGGGCATGACATTAGGACAGTGATTCATTCTTATAGTTTTTTTCTCTTTTGTTTTTCTTCTGCAGACACTGCGCAATGTTTTCTCATGATTATGCATAATACTTGCACGCACAATCTGTGCTGATAATAGGTACAATATCAGCACAGAAAACTAGCAAAAACTGCACTAAGTTTCCAACAAAACTTTCAAATCACTTCAGGAAGTCAGAACGGTACAAACCTTGTAAAATATATCAACATCATGAAATAGTATTACTCTTAACTATTATTTCAAATGCCCCCTTTTACATAAATATAAGTTGATGCAGGAAAAGTCAGCCACCACGTCAGCTGTCTCTGTATCCGTCTGCCACAGTGAAAACAGTGGCGCAAATATCTCCTGCTCCTAAAAAACCACAGCAGACGAACATCGCTCCTCTGCCTCTGCTGTCACGCGCAAGCCGAGTGTGATAGGATTGAAGCATGCAAGGCATTTACATGCTCTGTACCACAGGCACTTTACAAAACGTACCATCCATCCATCGTCTAAACTGCCTATTCTTACGGTTCAGCAGGAGTTAACTTATTACTACTATGTTAAACATATGCTACCTAGTCAGTAAATAAAGCTCATTTGTGTGTAATTTAATCTCAGTAGACATACAGCTGTTCCATGAAGGCATTAGAGGTTTGTTAGAGAGCAAACATCATCAAGAAGTTCATCGAACATGGCAGGCAGGTTGGAAAATGTTGTGGAGAACTTCAAAGCAGCGTCAGGATATAAAACAAGATCTGAAATGTTGAATATCTCATAAAAAGTGTTCACTCCAATATCTGTAATGAGCATGGAACTTCTTCAAATCTACTGAGACATGACATGACTGTCTTGATTGTCATAGTGGAGATAAATAGAGGATAAACCTGGAAGACAACTTTTAAGAAGCTGCAAAAGCCTTGGGACTGGTGAAGAGGTTCCCCTTCCACCTGCGCAACGACCCTAAACATACAGCCAGAACTACAGTGGAATGCGTTAAATCAAATTATATTTATGTTAGAATGGCCCAGTCCAAGTCCAGAACTACTTGAGAATCTGTTGTAAAACTTCAAAATTGCTGTTAGCAAGCACTTTTCATCCAACTTGACTGAGTCTGAAAAAAATATGAGCGGACTTAGCTGGTGCTTCTGCAACATATTAGCAATACAAAAGTGAACCTCACCATTCAGGATTTTGCTCCTAAAAATAAATAGAGACTGTGTTATTTCTCTTAAGCTAAACAATTATGCTAAATTTTGTTGGCCTACTACATAAAATATGATCTTTGTGGTTGCAATGTGTCAAAATGTGTAAAAATCTATAAATTTTATGTTTGACTGTTTATTTCTCTGCTTTCATTTGCATAAATGAAAACAGTATATTTTGCTATTTGTTTTGTGTATTGTTCTTAATGAATTAAAGTTAAAAAAAAAATGGTAGGCCAAGCTTCACTTGTTTTTTAAAACATTACTAGTTAAAATGTTGAAGTGAAAGCTAGAATATTTTCTGCAGTGCATTGAAATCTGAGAATGCAATAGAGTTTTGGTTTCAATTGATTGATGTATGTGTGATTCTGTGTGGCAATAAATGGCCTTTTCTCCACCATAACCCATTTATTTTCTAAATTAATTATTTTAATGCACAACCAGATTAAATTACAATACACACGAGGCATTTCAGAAGCGATGTGTGGTGACGCATGTGGCTGTCTCCCATAGCCACACCTGCCACAGCCCGGCTTCTTCTTTGCCTCAAGCCTCTTGTGAGCTGCTCTTAGGTTGACCAAGGATGCCACCAAGCACCGTCAGGGAAGGGATCCCCACCCCACTCGACTGGCCTGAACCCCACAACTCAAAGCCCAAAATAGCTAGTCGGCCTGAGGTGGCTGAGGATTCTGTGGTGTTCCTTCAAGGGTTAAAGTGGGTTAAAACTAGAAACAGATCACATGGAAACAAGTACCTGAGATTAGAAGGAGGCTTTTTGTGCACTCAGAGCTAAGAGAGAGTGAAACAGAGAGGGGAGGTGAAATGAAAGTGAGGAGAGGGGGTGAAGTTTATGAGCTGCTAAATGCCAGACTCACCACAGGTGGAAGCTCCACTGTTGACCCCATTAAATGCAAGCAAAAAAATAAAAAATAGAGGGTCTGTTCAACCACTCTGTGACTTCACATCTAACAATGCTGCTTGCAGCAATCAGAGCTCATGAAAGAACAACAGCTCAGCAGATAGCAGCAGCAGTAAGATTACTTTTTGTTCTTCAGCTTGTTTGACACACTTGTAAATGCCATGTGGTTTGGTTAGAGGGGGGACAGGCTGCTAGGGTCTTTTTGGAAGTTCCCCTCTGTCAGAGATGTGACTGTTCTCATAGAGGTTACTAGCAGTAAAGTCTTCCAAACACAAGCACTGCAGAGGTGGTGATTCACTTGTTCATTGTAAATGGGAAAACCAAATGGCGCTGACCTAGAAAAGATATATATTTATATTGGACTACTGGTGTTTTTAAAAAATTCCCCTTAGAAAGTACGTTTTTTTCATCCAAACAGAACCAACATTGCATGTTCTTTCATCTCCAGAGACTATTCAAACTCAATGTTTTTTTGTTTTTTTTTGTTTTTTTAATGTCAAATCCACAAAATGTGCTGTTTTATTTCAAGAATACTCCCTGATCCTACTGATTTTCTGTTTGGTCCCGTGTTGCAGAGATTCTACATTCACATTGCTGCTGAATGTCTTCATTGCCTGTGATTTTGTGGTAAAGTCAGCAGATCCTATTGAGGTCCATTACACTGTCCAGTAAAAGGCTACTGGTTTTAGGGCTCTGGTTAAAAATATAAAACCAAGCTAGGCTTTTAGGGTTGGTGCAAAGGAAAACCACCACTTCACAACAATGAATATTTTACCTTGCTACCGGCAGTCCGGCAGCATTTAGTGACCACAGGCAATGTTAAGTGAGTCTGACCAGAGGCTAAGGGGGCACTTAACAAATGATAATGCCCACTATCTGTCAGTGCTCTGGGCTGCCACTGTTGCCTGAGAGCTCCATGGTGGATGGATCCAGACCACTCTACATCCACCACTGACCTGCCAGCTAACCACACACTCCACAGTCTTCAATACACACACTAGTAGAAAAGGACTCAGTGAAATGACACCTGCCACTGGCTGACCCTCTGACCTGAACCATCAGCACAGAATGACACCATCCTGACCTGCTTAAGACGCATTTTGCAGCAGAAACCACAACTGCACTCAGGAAGATGAAGGCTGAGTGGAGATGTTGATGGGGTTACCTTAGTCTGCTAAATGCAAATACAAATTGTGCTTTTTCATTTTACTAAGTTCTAAAGGGGGTCTCTGGTTTAAGTGGTTAGTTTTGTTTGTTTCAAATGCTTTTCAATCGAGCTCCTTTGTAGTCAGTATGTTACTGTAAGTTCAATCCTGGTTTTAAGAATATGTGAGAAATCCTCTTGGTGGAGTCAGGCTAAGTTTTACAAATTGTGTTGTACAGAATCTGTCAGTATAAAATAAACTGGTCCAGGTTGACCTAGTTTCTATAGATATTTATGCCTGTCCATTTTTCTCCCAATGGGGAAAAAACAAACACTACATGCTAATTTTGTTCTATTAAAAAAGTAAAGGTTTACATAAATATCAAAAGGTGCTATAAAGAATCACATAGATTGCTTGTATTCCACTGTATCTGCTGACAAAAGTTGAATAGTGCAGTCTTTAATTCGACGAAAAACATTGCGCAATGTTTATATTGTGAAATCTAATTACTACTCTAATAAAGACATCATTTTCCACCTTGTCAGTATTTTGTCTACTTAACGACATTCATGTTGGAACACCTAATTATCAGAGCTTAGGCTCTTGCCTGTACCCTGCAGCACAAACACACAGACTCACAACTGTTTTTGCTGATGCAAAACATTTCTGTCTATTTCTAATTTTCTTCTCATGTGACCCTGGTGTTCCTGCAGAGATTAGGTTGGAGAATCTGTTGGCAGGATACCGTCGTTGCATTTATGTTTTTGTTTGTCAAAAGTCCTGACATAATATTCAATCAGAATTTGTGATAAAACCTGTAACCTTAGACACCCCTATCCAGTTCAGTTAAGGTTGAGCTATGTTAAGTAAATGGGAGTGCATTTCAGTATGTGCAGAACTGGTTCAGACATGCTAAAAAAAAATTGACAGCGCCAATTGATCTAGAGTGGGGTGCAAATAAGTCCAACATGTCTTCCATAAGAAATTCTTTTTTCTTTTTTTGTAAACAAGAAATAGCAAAAGCCATTCAGATCTGACTGTCCTTTTTTGGAGATGCAGTGCCTAATGCTGGCCAGTTCATGTCATAATTTCTGTCCAATTGGACTTGTCACCCCGGGAACTTCCAATGTGAGTTAGTTGTTAACTGTGCCTTCAGCCAGCTCTGTCTTGGTTTCACATGACATGATAACAGCCGAGGGTCTCCGGGGTAAGGCTGGGGTGTAACCAGTGTGATGCTAATCATTTAGGTTAGCTCTGAGCTAAGCATCCATCGAGGTTTACATCCGCCTGTGGTGGACACAAACTTCTGATATGACTTCTTTGTCAGCCAGGGGTGTTCAGCTGAATAAATATTTATTTAGATCTCTCAATTTGAGTCAAGTTGTGCCTCATTTAATTTAATTTATTGGGCACGCTGTAATTGAAAAGTCTCCTTCTATCAGAGCTCTAACACATGAGGCTGGCTGTGCAAAGCCACAACCACAGCCTCAAACCCAGCTAAGCTGAGGAACAAAAGGCCTTGGTCAGAAAGATAACCAGCAATTAATATTCACTTTCTGAAGGGGACCCAGAAATCCCTTGACCTCTGTGAAAATTAAATAATGCTAACCAGGCAGATCAATCTATGAGGTGCTCAGTGGGCGTCCTGCAGCAAAACAACTATCTTTTTAGGTTTTTCACAGGAACAGGAAAGCCATGTTGAAATCATATGAAGATTATATTGATCTAAACAGATTAGTTGATATTTGTTCTGCTTTCATCTGTTTTTGGATCGGCGTGTGAAAAACTCAGACTGAAGAAAATCATCCAAGCAAAAAAAGAGAGAGATTTCTGCAAAATGTGACAGGAAAGGGAAAAGGAAGAAAGAGAGTGACTACATATCTAACTTCCCTCTAATTTTGGCCTGAATGGCAGCCAAAGAAACAGCAAGAGCAGCTCAAGCTGTGTGTGTGAGGGTGGAAAAAAAGGGGGAAAAACTGAGGAAAAGTAGGACCCTCTGTGTGGTCCTCGTTGAGAGCTTGTTCTGTTTAACTCTCACTAAAGTGTTTTAAAAGTGTTACAAGTGCATTAGAGCAGAGGGTCACGCCTTTGCTTAGGTAACCTCTGACCCCCTGAGCCCCTGCAGCAGCTTCAGACCGGAGAGTGTGCTCATGTTGGAGGGTTAGACCCTGCTGTTGGGCCAGGGAGTTGCCCCGACCGGTTGGGGGAGTGGAAAAGGGGACAGATGAAGAAGGGGGAAAGGGCGGGAGGCAGCCTGTAATGATCTCCTCATGGATGTTTAATGGCTCCCCTCCGTTAGTGTTGGTGTTCACACTGGGGGAACACTGAATTATTCAGCAAGCTAAAACTGTGATCACACACACAGACATGCCCACAGATGTGTATTCCTTACACACACGCAAACACCCCCACTTGAATTGGGTGCGCACACATATACCTCCAACTTGAAGACTTTATTATTTTAATTATTTGGTATGCTTTCCTTCCATAACACCTGCACTGTTTTTCCAAGAACTGTTGACAAGTTGAGTTTGCTGATTTTGCAGGTTACAAACACACGATGAGCGTGTTTGGAGACACAACATCCTTTGATGTCAGCATCATGTTACTCGTACAAATCTGAAGATACCAAGGTGTTTATCTGTGTGCCATTTGGCAAGTATCTCACAGATCAGCTGCTCACATGTTGTTCTAGAACTTCAGTTTCTGTGCTGATGTTTTTGAACGTCTCGTACTTATCGGCTGTTATCTCCTTACAAATCAGATGCAGTGCATTATAAACATCTTGCTCATCAAGCTTTAAAAGTTTGTCACAGTGCTGTGCCTCACATCTCAAGTTCTGTTTTTTTTTTATTTTTCTTAGGTTTTCTTTGTGAGTGTCTCCAAAGTGACCATGCCACCTAGTGGTAACTCAGCCTCAGGTCTTTCTAAGCGCCATGCTTACACAAACTTCCTTACTGAATAGCACAGCTAAGTCAGATCTGCAACAGGATAGATGAAGATAAAATCAGGACTGAAGTTTTCTGCCTGTGTGATGAATCCTGCAGTAATATCTCTATTTTCTCCCATATCCTCCCAGCCAAAGGGTGTTAAAATGCAATAAGCTCTCACTCCCTGTCCTGTGTACTTTTACAAGCAGATATTTGGCTTCCATGCCAGTCTTTACAGAGACATTTGCAGCCTTTAAGCTGCTTGAGCTAATTGCATGCAGTGATTACACATCGTGTGACCGTTATAACCTGCGCCGGAGTTCAGACCTTTAATAAGGAGGCCACAGCAGCCTCTGAGGGCTTTTTTCTAATGCACTTACTTAAGGCAACCCAGTGCAGAACAGCCAAATAAAACCACTAACAATTTGGCTTGTTTACATTTATCGAAAAAATGCGATACTCTTTAAAAGCTTTAAACAACCCCTAATTTTGATTTAGGTATTGTTTCCATTCAAGCAGACCAGTTTGTCTGTTTTAATACACTAAGCAGTCATAGGATTATGACCTCCTGTCTGATGCTGTGTTAGTCCTTCTTTTTGCTGCCTAAATTGCCGTGAACCATTGAGACATGGACGCCATTGTCCTGAAGTATCTGGAGCAACGTTAGCATATTAGGAGCAGATCCTGTCAGGTGCAAAGACAGGACATTCATATTTGTCCCGCACATCCTATATTTAATTGGAGTAAGATCTTGGGATTTTGGAGACCAAGACAAAACCTTAAACTTATTAAAGTTGTCCTCAAACTATTCCTAAGCCATGTTCCTTTGTGGTGAGGTCTGTTATGCTCCAGTTAAAGGTGTGAATGGTCTGTCCTAATGCTTAGGCATTTTTGTTGATTTACACAGAAATTGATAACAAGTAGTTTTTTTTCACAGGCTGCTGGTAAGAAAAGTACCTAAAGATCCAACTGAAAGTTGTTTCGGTGCTTCTCAACGATTCATGGTTCAAGATTAAATGGCTTAAATAAAAGATAAAATAAAAAAATAATTGGCTTGTTGCTGTATTGTATTTTCACAGCTTTGATCATTAAAAATATTTTTGTGGGCTTAAAAGAGTTATATCGCTTTGGATGCTTAATTCTAACTTTGCGTCAGTTCGCACTTTGGACATGCATCATATCAGCTTTTACAAATTTCAAGTTTTTATTACAATCTGCTCACGGGGACCTGTTTGGGAAAGTGCCAAGTGGCAGGTAGTAAGCCATCTCCAGATCTGTAAAACACCTGGGCCAGACACTAAAACTCTCACAACCACCTCAGAAGTTTGTTGAGGATAAAGATCTGGTGTACTTGATACAAAGTGTCCAGAATTGCTTTGATTCTGTTATAAAAGGTTATTTTGGAGTTTGTCATGTGAAATCAATAGTTGGGACGACCACTCCATACCACTCCAGTCTGATACTCCCAGTCCTTTATTTGACATTCTCATACACCCTTCTCACTCTGCTGCTGTAACTACTATTATGATATATTTTTAAAAAACCTTCAGAAAAACTGGAGAATTTTTGATCAAGATGTTTTTAAGAAAACTGGGCTCTTGGACGATAAAAAAAATAGGGATTACTTAAACATTTTGCACAGTAATACCAAGATAAAACCTGATCTAAGCCATATGAGTATCGTATTTAAACGTAGAGGGTAAAAGCTGAACCCAGTGTTGTGTGTCAGTAGCAGGATGTATGTATAACACCATAAGCTCTGATTGAACATGTCACTGATGGCTGATGGTGGGTCCCTGGATAGTAAATGACCCATCGCCTCGTAGGGCGGGCTTCATCTGTCTCACTCTCACTCTGCAGCTTCTCCTCCAGCCCCTTAAGAGGCAGTTTTCACTGCAGACCCAGGGGTCAGCTGGAAAACATACACTCATAAACAGCATCTATTATTCATGTCTTCAGCCCTGTAATCCACTCACATCACGCACCGGCTACACCAGTTGTCCAGCCACTTTGTTTGCTGACAGACAGATTGGATTTGTCCAGCGGCAACGTCTACGTTTGATTTAATGTACGGCCGCATCCACCAACTGTAGTTATCACTGTGATAAACACATCTGGGTTGCATCTGTGCTGAAAAGTCGACGGCCGCACACACTTGACAGCAGCCGCGTTTCTGTTAAGTTGATGATGATCACTCGCTGTAAATACACTGTTTGTACTGTTGCCTTTTTCTAATCAACTGGCTCAAAACATTGGGCTCAAAAATGAGTCATTTGAGTATTATGAAGTCCTTTGTTGATGCCTAACAGGGGCAATTAAGACTTTTTCAGCACAGTGATTGTGTCATTTGACGATGTTAGCTGTCGTGTGTGTAAGTGTGGGCCCAGCTTGGCCCAGATTTGACCGTGTCTTAGTGTACTAATCCATTAGTGTCCCCAAAGGCCTCGTGATTACACACATTGCTAATACACACATTGGCGCTTTTCTTCTGAGACTTTTCACTGATGGTATCAGAGGCCACTTGGGTGGTTTCGGTGCATAGCTGTGACTGTCGGAGGTGGGGGTAGATGGATATTTGTGCCCATATTTAGGGCCTGGCAGCTCATAATGCTTTCATTTATGTCAGAAGTGGAGTGATGCTTGTCTCCTTACCCACCCCCAAAAGCTCCCACAAAAACCGCCTGTAACCCCACATTTTCCTAGCAGCCTTCACGGCAGCAGTAAGTGGCCCAACCTCTAATGATTTTAATCATCTGCAATCAGGCCCAGGAGTCTAAATCTCTGGACCAGAGACAGAAAGACAAGACAGAGAGAAACGAGGGGAGTGGGCTTTCAGCTGTGATGCCGGCTGGCGGCAGAAAGGTGGTCACGGAGCAGAGTAGGAGCCCGGCACAATTACCTCCTGAGCTTTGGGGGAACATGATTCCAAACTCCGGAGCAGAAGACGAGAAACGAGAGCGGCGTTCGGGTTTAAGCGGGTCTGATCTGTCGGCTGCCTGTTTGGTGTATGTAACAGGAGAACCTCAAGTCCTCATCATGTAATTTGACAGTCAGTTTCCAACTCATCACAGTGGCAGCGTGCTGTAACTGGTCCGGGATGACTTTAGTCCATGCTCTTGATGAACTTAACTTTGGGTAATGGTTCATTGAAAAACGTAGTTGGCGCAGAATGGGACATGCAAAAGCAGATATTTTTGCATCCCAAACTCAAACATTACAAACACCATCTACTGTGTAACAGCCTTGAGTTATCCTTCATCTTTTTATTGTCTATCAAGGAGCCATAGTTTGTTGTAATACTTTACAGCCCTCTTAATTAATATTTCTTCAATTCTTTTAGGGACTTTTTTTAAATTGGATCCTTAGACACTTTCTTCACTCATCCATTAATGGTAAATGGAAATTTTATTGTCCCCAGTAGGAAAATAACTTGCTGCATGTTCATGTATCAAACAACACATACATTGTATCACACAGAAAACAGAGCAAAAGAGCAGCACAAGTTTAATCATTCAGCATCGACAAAGTTCAATGTGCAGCAAACTTAATAAGACTTGTGATTTTATATTACTAGGCATAAAGGAAACTCTGTCTCTGCCTCTCGATCTTCACCGCAGGAACTTCAATAAAACTTTTTACAGAAAGTGTCATCATTTCAGTGAAAATTCTGTTTCTTGAGAAGAGCAGTCTTTGTTGGGCCCTTTTTCCTGCGGCTCGAAGAAGAAATCATTATCAAGAACAATCCCCAAATACTTGTAATTATCCACCAGTTTGATGACATCACCATTTACCTCTGAGGGTGGAGGACGGAGGGATTGCTTCCGGAAATCCACTGTCTTCAAAAATGACAAATCACACCAAGAAATAAACTCATCCACCATCAACAACTCATTCGCATATTTAATAAAAACTAAAAGAGTTTAACTGATTGGAAAAGAAGCTGTTGACTCTCACACATTGAGATCTTTAGGTTAAAAAGTTTAAAATCCATCCCATGAAATTAAAATGAAGTTTCCTTCATCAAAAGATAAATGTGATGGAGTCCTAATAGTCTTCAGTTATCTCCTTCAGTCCATTCACTGTTTTGTACTCATGAGTTCAGATCAAAGAGGTCACAGGTTCAGGAAGGAAAGCAGGAACCAGGAAGTCGAGATATTTTCCAGCACATTTAGGGGGAACCCAAAGAGGTTACCCCAGACCAGAAAAAGAAAATGTTGCTCTACTGGATTATTGGTCTTCTCTTGGGTTTGCTCCTAGGAAGATGTGCCAGGAAAACCTTCAAAGGTGACATCTGGACCAGATGTCCACACCACCCTTTTATAATGCGGTGGATGTCAATTACTGAGATTTTCAACTTAAGGCCGATTTCAACCTAAGGCTGCAGAGATATGTTCAAGATTTGTTGTTTTGGTCATGATCTATATCTTATGGCTATCAGGGAGGGTTGTAATGTTAATCTTTAGCTTTGCTTTTGGCTAATTTTTTTTTCTCCTCACCAGACCAAAGCGACTGCCGCTGCTGATCCAGTTCTGTGCTGCAGTCATTAAATCGCGAATATGCTCCTTCACCACAGTCTTGAATGAGGCAGCTGCCAAGCAGGACAGGAAAAGTGCAAAATGCAGTCAAGGGAGTAGAAAAGCAAACAAAATGGACTTCAAAAATTAGGTAGCAGGGAGAAAAATCTACTGATCCCCGTCCACCCACTGTCTTTATTAACTCCTTCCTTGAGGCAAAAGAGAAAAGTCTGGCTGTTTGTCGGCAAAATATAAAGAAACCACAACTGTTGAATTCAATTACTTCTGTCAGATATGTTGCCATGGGGTTGTGTAAAATCAAGCACCACATTATGAAATTTACATTTGCAAACATTTGTGTTTTAGGCAGAGTTTATTAGGGACTTCAAAGGTGGTATTCTGACTTTATGCCATATTTGCATTCTGCCAGAATGCAGACTTGAAAATTGCCCCACATACAATCTGACTGAGCATGAATTATTATGCAAAAGAAGAATAGTGGAAGAAATTTCAGCCTATGGACATAATCCAAAGGACTTTGAGCTGTAAGTGATGCACAAATTGGCTCTAGAGCGTATTAACTCTGGGAATTTAAATGCAATTAACTAATTTAGTAACTTCGGAAGACAACTGACTGCATTTAATTTTTATTTTGGGGTGTCGGTGTAAAGGGGACTGAACACTACGCGTTTTTTGCTTTCTTTTTAGCATTATGCAATACTTCCTGTTGGTCAATCACACAAAATGCCAATTAAATATATTGAACGTTGTGGATGTAAGATGAGGGGAAAAAAAATCTGGGTGTGTGAATAATATTGCAAAACAGTGTATGCATATATTTGAATACTATGCAGAATGAATTTGTAGAAATGCCCAAATAGATACCAGGATTTGGAAGAACGGAAGGTGCTGTAGCTGCAAAGGGGAGTAAACTCGATATTAACGACGATGTTCTTTAAACCAGTGAGATAGTTGGACTTTTTGCAAGTTTCAAAATCATGATGGAAACATATCCTGTAGCATTCACTGACTTTTGATGAAGCTCCATATTAGCAACACAGAAAAGCTGTTTGTGCAGGGAGGGGTGGAGAGAGAAGAGGAGGTGGGGGCAATTTGAGCAGAACTCTGCCAAAACTGCGTGAAGCAGGACCACCCAAGGTGGCGTCAGCAGCTTGGCAGGGGTTCAGGGAAGCTGGTCGGCGGGCCAGCAGGCAGCCCGTGCCCGGGGCTGAGGCGCTCTGAGCCGCTGCCAGAGTGGACGGAGATATTCAGCTCAGCCCAAAAAGGCCACTTCAGCCTCCCACTGCATAACACAGCAGAGCCACAGTGATAGGGAATTATGCGTGTCCGTCCGTGTAGGTCTGGGAGAGCTGAGGAAAGATGAAGAATATATTTTTAGGACTTGGTTTCCTCTGATTTTAAAGAACTCTCCCACATGGAAATGGTGAGGTTGAACCAGAAAATGTTTATTCATGAGAAATCCAGGCATCAGCAGCATCTATCTTAGGATGTCCTAGCTGTGCTGAACAGCACATAACAGCACAGTATGCTCTGCTTTTAGCTGCTTGGAGCTGCTGTTCTCAAATAAGCTCTGAAAATGTTAACCAGTTCATCTCTGCTGGTTGCAAACAAAAAGCTTTCACCCTCTTCTTTATCTCCTCCAGTGGGGCCAGTCATTTCATCGTAGCACTTACAGCTTATAAACTCCTTGACAAATCACATTAGTATTTAGCTTCTCTCAGCAGTTTACTGCCTGAATGCAAAAGTATCGTTTATTACCCTGTAATTCACTTTACCGGGCAAATTCAGTTTGGCAGGTCTATTGGGTCTGTCTGTAGAAAAGGGACTGAAGGAGGAGAGGGGATGCAGTTCAAAGTTTAACCACCTCGACTGGAGATTTATAAAATGAAACAAGACATTGTCAGATGCAGGATGTGTTTAGGGTTTCTTGAAATCACCGGGAGCCGAAAACAAACAGTGATGGGAGAAACGCCGCTGCTTTCGAGAGCTGCCTGGCTCTCTGCTTTTCCTCCATCACTCCCATGAGAGAGTCAGTGAGCTTAGCGCTTCAGCCTGATTCCATTTCAAGCTGGCAGTTTTTTGAAAATGTAGAATAATATTTGCTGCCAAACTTGCATTGCATCATGCCATCAGAGAGAAAACAGAAGGGTGTGCAGGCTCTAAGAGGATTCACTTGAATCTTTAAGCATCACAGCCTTCCCTCCCCCTGATGTCAGTCTTACAAGGACCTTACTTTAAGATTCTTCATCTTCACATGTTTTATTTGTATTTATTCCCACAAACTGACATTGTTTTTACACTTATTGAGCCATCAGAATTAGTGAATCATGTAGACTACTTTCAGCATTTTCACTGATAGACAAAACTTATGTTTATTTTTTATAAATTCTAAATTAGGCATTTTACATTCTATAAAAATTGAGGAAACTTTTTTTTTATTTGTTGTTTTACTTTCTTTTAAAAGACAAATTGCTCATATGTCCATGCTTTATTGTCACATGTAGTTCAAGAAAACGGCAAATTAGTTTAAAAGATCCTAATTTTCTACTGTGGAAATAATTTCACAGTAGATTGTTATCCAAAAGAATTAAATGCCAAGAAACACATAGAGATGCTGCTGTTTTTCTAGAATGAAATAGTTTTTTATGAATTTTAAATTTTGTTTTTATAGAATCTCTGTTTGATGTAGATTCAGTTTCAGTTTCACTTTTTTTTCTTTTTTTTTTTTTTTTACTTTAAGCTGGAAATGATCAAATTGCATCCGGTTCACATAAAAAATGGCAAACTAGCCCTTTAATTTATTGCTGTATTGAAAGCTCCAAATCAGATACTTGCCGGCTGCAGTGTGTAGCAATAATTTCATGACGTGTAAAAACATAAAAAAATCTTTATTTGCAATTTACAGAGGACTTTACTTGTGGCACACCCCAGCCTTTGTCACCCTGGCGACCAAGGGATATTGGCTGTATCGCAATCACAATTTAATTATATGTTTTTATTTAGATGTGTAAGAGACAATTTTATCCATAAACCAGACAAAATATGCTCGTAAAAAACATTGCAGTTTCTTTAGTTGTGAGAAAGTTTTAGTCCAAACCTCAACAAAACATTGAAAACAGGCAACTTTTAAAATAACAAAAATTCTGTCTTCCTGAGTTTATCCCATTATTTAATTCCTTTGCGTTTTCAAAGTTTATCAAAACATAGCCACACACTTTGTACCATCCACTGCACTGCAGCTCTGCAATTTCAGTTCATCTTTCTATGCCTGTCAGCTGCTGGAGAAGTCTGTGATAATTGCCAAGGTTCCTTCTGCCGCTCAGTGGATCACTCTGACTGTAACACTCCTCCGAGATGTAATAACAAGTTCAGTGGCAAGAACCTTTATGAGTTATTAGAGTTCTGGTATTCTAGTTGTATTGGTTAAAACACACTTTCCTTTCTGACTCCATCAGTAACAGATAAAGTAACAGGAAGTGCAAGATCAGCACTTTTGTTCGGTAAGGTTTCAGTAAAAGACTATTTCCTGGAATTAGTATCAGTATAAACTTGGCTTGTCGATAGAAAATACTGCATTTATTTTTGACGTCCATGACAGCAGCTGTTGTCACTGACTGTGTGTACTTCAAACAACAGAATAAAACTTGTTTTCAGTTCAGTATCCATTTGTCTGAGTTGTGGCTCTTTACTCCACCTCCTGTTCGTGTTTCATTTAGCTGAAGCAGGGTAAGGCAGGTGTCTTGACAGCTCTCTGAGGCCTGATTTCCCCCTGTGCAGTTTGTCTCTGTCACAGGCCAATTCAAACTCTTCCCTAGCAGCTCGCCTACCTAAAAAATAAGCAACCAATTCAGCTTTTAGGAACGGTCGGACGTAAAGCAGCCTGTCCTTCATAACTCACCCTCTGTGTGGTTTTCTCACTTTCACCTCATGCTGTTCCCAGTCTGATCCCTGTACCATTCATGAGTTCAGATAATTTTCCCAAATTTTTTACCTTTTTCTGATTCCATGATGCATTTGTAATTAATACCCTCATCCTTTGACTTCCCTCGCCCTTGTATGTTGCAGAGAAATCTGGAAATGATTTAGATGTTTTAGCTACAGCATGCAGCTGCCTATTAGGGATAATTTTCACTCCCAGACTTTTTATTATAAGGCAAATATTTATTAGTTTGTTAAAAAAAATTTTTAAAAAGATGATTTTTAAGAAAATTGAAATGGACCAAATCTTCAGTACTCTGCAGCTGTCGGCAGAGGAAGTTCAGTTCTGTTTATTTGTCTTAGCCGGTGATGTAACAAAGGAGTGGACACTTGTGAAAATACGTCAGAGTTTAACGGTCAAATGTAACAATGGAGTTGAATATAGACGCTGTTGCTGCGTTGGATGTGGTCATTAAGGTAGTTGTGAAGCTGTGAAGGCGTGAGCTGTAAAGTTTTCTGTTCAACAGCCTCCACCCTGACACTTCTCCCCGCCCTGTACATCTCTCACAGGCACTTCCACAAAAGTCAAACGCTGACACCTCACAGTGACACCGAGGTGAGCAAGAAAATCACATCTGTTACCTCTCAGGTAAAAGCGCAGCTGAAACCACTTGTTTAAGATAACAGCCTGTGTCCATTTCTCTTGAATGCTTTTCTTGTAACGTCAAGGCTTTGTAGAACCACCTTTCATTGCAATTACATATCAGAGTGTTTCGTGGCCATGTCTCTGCTATTTGCACATCTAGAAATTGACATTTTGCTGATTTTTCTTTGCAAAATATCTCACTGCTTCAGAACAAATGGAGAGTATTTGTGAACATCAATTGTCAAGCTATGCTTTTCTTCAGATTGGCTTCTGAGCAGAAAATTAAGCTTCAGTTCCCTCCACAGACTGAGGTCTGGATGTCTTTAACGGAAAAGCAGCTTTAAAGCATCATTGACTTTAACGATAGTTTTTTGGAGTCATACTCAGCATTTTCCTTTATCCTAACATGGCAGGTCAAGTTGATGTCAAATATAATCTCATCTGGCGACGGAGATTGTGAATATTATTTTTACAGATTGCTTCACATTTTTGTCAAGCACTTGGTGACACACATTGGGATTCATGGTGGATTCAGTAATGAATTTCTCTGGCAAACTTCTGTAGCCTGTTTGATTTCACATTCATTCACTTTCATAGCAACGATCTTGTTCAGGTCCTGGGTTTAGATTTTTTTAAGTCTTCTTTTGGCATGTTGCGGCAATGAACTTGTTTATATATGGTTTTGTTGAAGGTTGTACACTTGTAAACTATTTTCCAGACAGTAGAATAACTGATTTCAAATTGCAAGACTCCTTATCAGAACTATAATCTGCTACTATCTTTCTTCTGAAACCTTCAGGCAGCTTTCTCAATCTCTCACTTTTCAACTGTCAGCATTTCGCCAAACTAAATGTCTGAGCTTGTCTTAGGCAAACCTTTGAAATGCTGAGTAATAGTAGTCTAATCATGTGGGCCTGATGTGCTCTGCCTGCGATTGATTTTAGCAATTTTGGGTTAAAAATAAAAGTGATGGTGTCCTAATTTATTTCCCAAAGGAAAATACCATTTTTGGAGTAAAGTGCATTTTTAAAACAACTTTTCTGACATTTTTAAGTTTAAATGGAAGAAAACTAACTTTAACAACCATTACTGTTGAAGTTAAAATTGAATTATATATGCTTTTATGATGTTTTACATTCAAGACCTTCTGCTAACACCCATGTCTTGACCTGTATGTATGGGTGGTTCTGGGTGTTAAACCTTCAGGTTATGTTTGGCCTGTAGCTCTTTAACCTGCGCTGAGAAGCAGCACCTCCACTCTGAAATCAAATTTGATATCGCACTCTGGACTGCACTTCACAGTCGCACACTGTTTAAAAACCTACTGCACATTTAAGAGCTGCGGACATTGTAAAACATATTAGGGGTTATAGTCCTTTGAAAATACAACCACATTTGCTCAATGAACAAATGTGGTAAAAACCATGAAGAAAACTCTTGATGATGGTGATGAACTCAAGCTTCACAGCCAATTATGTGGCCACTGGTCAAACACTTGTTTATATTGCCAACACTTTGCTCGACTTGTTACCCTCCCTCAATATTTCAGATGTTTGTGCCATAGTCTCACAGCCTAGTGGTCGTCTGGTGGTTTTGCGGGGGGAAGGGGAATCTCCACCCCAAGTACAAAGTTGGCTAATTGCCCCCACACACACCCACCCACCCCCCACAGCCACAACATACACACCCATGTAGAGACACACAAATACACACAGCAGTGTTCTGGGTTGTTCTGGAGCTCAGAGGGGAGGAGAGGAGGATTAATTCTAATTGCGATGTGTGGGAGCCAGCAGAGAGGCCCGGATTACTAAGGGCTTCTCCTTGATCCGCAGAGATGCTGATGGTAATGCTTCCTGCCCCTCCACTGCCAGCTGCCTGCACCGTACACAGATCGTACACATGCCACTCCCACGCAACCATGCAAGTGTTCAATTTCATGAAGACAGAAACCCTTAAGTATAGGCTATGTGTCCTGAGTCACTGGGGTTGGTGATTCACTTCTCCCGGTGCAGCTTTAGCCTCTCTGTGGCCGTGTGTCAGGACTGTCTGCACTCCCGGTGACGCTTTACTGCTCCAGAGGCTTTAACCTTTGAGACAAGGATAAAGCTTTCTCTGCATTGGCTGGACTCTTACTTGTATTGTGTGCCCAGTATCTCTGCACACAGCCTTGAGGTGTCCTGTCATTGTGTTTCTCCAGAAAAGTAAAGGTCAGTTAGAGGTTTGCTGGCCATCCTGCATGTACTGTAAATACTCAACTCTTTAAATGAGTTTGAGTTCGGCCCACATCCTCGCTCCTGCTGTGGTTGACCTTTTTGTTCTTCTTTCGTTTCTGCAATTTCTGTAAATTCAAAATTTAAGGATTTGAAAACGTAATTACATAATTAATCAAAAAGTTCATTTTAGTATTCAGTTAAAGAATTGAAACTTAGATATTAAATAGTTTCATTAAATACATTAATATAGTTTAAAGTGAATGAAAACTCACAACTCTATTTTTTTGAGAAATAAAAGAGAATATAACATGATTAGAGAAATTAAATAAAGTTTGTTCGTTCTGTAATACTGTAATATTGACCTACTGAAAACCTTCTCCATGTACTGTACAGCATGTGCTCAGTAGTTGATTGTGGCTCGTTTTGCATGAATTGCTGAATTTTTGTGTCTGTGTTGTCGGGTTTGGTGTTGCTCTACTTCCTCTTGACAATGACCCGTAGATCCTTAATGTGGTTTAGGTTTGTTGGCCAACCAAGTACAGAGATGCTGTTGTCATCAAAGCAGGAATTGGTACTTTAGGCTGTGTGCGGAGGTGCCCAGTCCTGCTGGAAATTAAAATCAGCATCACTACAAAGGATATAAGCAAAGTAGATTACAAAGTGCTCTAAACTTCCTTGGTGGGTGTCTGTGCTGAATTTGGACTTGATAAAACACAGTGGACCAACAACAGCAGATGATATGGTTCCTCAATCCTCACTGACTGTGGAACAACACTGGACCACTGAGCAGCAGTCCAGTCCTTCTCGTCCTTATCCCAGCGAAGGTGTTTATGACGTTGTCATGATGCAAGGAATGTGACAATTATAGCTCATGTCCTGGATATGTCTGTGTGTTGGCTCTTGAAGCTGTGACTCTAGCCACACTCTTGCAAGCTCTTGAATGTGCTTTGCTTCAAAATCTTCTCAGTCTATAATCTATGTGCCCCCCCAACTTGTTCCTTCTACTTAACCTCCCATTAACATGCTTGGATTTTTTTTGTTTTTAGCACGAAAAAAAAAACATTGGCCTTTTTTGCTAAGAAAAAAACACCAATGTTTTTGGCTTATTCTCTTGTCAGAGGATTCAATAACTGTCCACCGTAAAACTGTAATCAAAATTAGCAATCTAACCACAGTCCGCACCATTTGAATCCCCTAAAGCCTTTCAGCTTATTTTGGTTGCTTGTGCATCTTTTTGTGTCACACTTTTTTCTTCCGCTAAACTTTCCACACTTTGAACAGCCAGTTTTTGTGCTTACCACAGTGACAGTCTCAAAAGAGTTCAGTAAGCATCTTCCCTATGATTGTGTAGGCAATAATATCATCATTGATGTAACATTTTTAAGTTAAAAATCTGTTTTTTACTGATCATATATAATATTTTGATTAAAACCAAGTAGAACTGAAGAATCTATACATTACATAAGTTTTATTTAAATTAAGTTATTTAGATTTGCATGTAAAACTCCCTAACCACTAATATTAAACTTCCACAGAAGCTTCTCTCATTCAGCGTGAAGCTCAGAGCTGGACAGTTTCTGCCCCGTCAGGCTTATATACCGTTTTAACAGCCATTGTATTCAAAGCCGCAGGCCTGCCCTCCTTCCTTAACAAAATCATCTCAAAAAGCAATTAATATCTTAATACCTCCATCAGCTCCAACCACCAAGCCGCCAAAAGGCTGGACTCTTTGTTTTTTCCGTCCTGATGTCGGCCGCTGAGCGGCTTTTGCCCCGTTCGTGGTTTCCTTGGTTTCATCTCCCTTTGCCCCGGTGGTCAGCTGTGGTTTTCCAGGGGGCAAGGGGTAGGACGTTGTGGGCAGAAAGGTCCTCCACCCCACCCAAGCATTAAGTACTACTCTTCAGGCCTAAGAGCTCCACTGGCCACAGCCCTGGCCCCATCTAATGGGGAGGCCAACGGATCAACTCTGGCTGAACACACTCATCCACTCTGCAGGATTTCCATCCATTAGAAACACACAAGGATAACGTCGACACCTTTCATTGTTCCTAGGGATTTAAGCTCTGGGAGGCTTTTCTGAGCAGAACTGGATTACCCAGTTTTTATTTTGATAAACAGAACTGCTTTAGCTGTTTTCTTTTTTTAACTTGCATATCAAGACATGTCAGAAAATTATTAATGATGCTGTCTCCTCTCTTCCTAAGCCGCTGGAATAAAGAAATGCTGACATTTATATTTGTTTTCTCTTTGCACAGCTTACCCTAGCTTAAGTTGCACAAGACACCAGGTAATATTAACCACACAAACTCCTCTCCTGTCATTAAATCCCTCTGAAGTGTTTTCCTCATCTCTCATCCACACAATACCTGGTAGCAGTTTGAGGTGCTTCTTTTATAACTCTATGCCTCTTCAAAGGGGAAGGAAAAGATGGGTTTTGGAGGTCTGAGGCCTGCCTCCGCAATATTTGGTTTCTCTACATTTTCATTCATTTCTCTTGGCAGAGTCGACCAGCAACTGGTGGAAGGTCTTGGCAGAAAATACAATAAAAGCTCATGATTAAAGAGACGAAAGCTTGTACTGTATATAACTTTTGTCCATTAACCACCAAAAGAGGAAACAGAGCAAAAAAAAAAAAAAAAAGTTGTTTTTCTAATCTACAGTTGCCTAGACACTCAGTCTTTATTATAAATACACATGTCCCTTTCTGGGTTATGAATTTCTGTGATGCATGCACTATATGATCCACTCCTGTTCATGTACACACACTTTAAACACACTGTCTGTCCGGTTCCAGCCAGCGGGCCCACACACCTTGGCCGGCCTGGGTGGTGGTGCCTTTGAGCACACTGTCGTGGTTTGGCTTCTCGCCCCCCTGCCTGGCTTGCCTTTTCTGGACAGTGTCAGCTTTTTCAAGACCACGCTATACAGCCTCCTTTTTACCTTCAGCTATATAGCAGCTGTACAAACACATATACATTAGAGCGGGCCTTTATTAATGACTTTATGTTGGAGCGTCTCTGATGTTGTAAGACATTGTAGCAGTCGTTGTAGTGGTGGTGGTCCTGAGTGTAGAAATGCTGACACGGGCGGACTCTTTAAAGGGTGGCGCGGAACCAACTGGACTCGGCTGAACTTCAGAAAGTGGATTTTGAAGCGTAAAGGCGAATGCCCTGACGTGGATGATGTTAAGTGCCTGTGAAATATTATGTTACAAGTGATTTGGCAGCAGCGTGCACATTGTCTTTTTATAATGACAGGTTTTGTGATTGCCGGTTCTGGAAGCTCCATCTGCGTCAGGCAGCCGCGTTTTCCATAACTCTGATTTATTTCTGAAGCAGTGACAAACATTTGAGCAGCTTGAGCTGTTGATGGTTTCAGACAGAGGAAGGTCGTAGCAATCCGTCCTGTTTGAAGAACTCTGAGTGCAGCTCATTCTAGCAGAGATTGATTTACTATTTATCCCTCCGACAGCATAGATAGGGAAGAGTCATAATTCTGTGCACCAGGGAGATTAAATTCCTGTATCGCTGTCAGCTACATTAACTGACTTCCTGGATCTCAATTCAATTAGCGAAGCTGCATTCTCTAGCATTAATAAATCAATAGTGATGGCCTGCAGATAGGCAGGGTGGATACAGTATGTCAGATGCCTTACTGCACACATCACACACGTGTGTTACAGTTTGTCTCTGCACCGTTTAATAATGATTCCCAGCTCAGTTGTTATGCATCAAGCCCCCAACAAACACCTGCCGCAGTGAAATTACCTCTGTAAAAATAAGTTTTTACTGACAGTGCCCTATGAAAGTATTAATTCCTCTTTGAACATTGTATTACAAACCTTAATGTCCTTTATTGATATAATAAGTTATAAACTAACACAAAGTAGTGTAAAACTGGGAAGTGGAAGGAATACGATACATGGTTTATAAAGCTGTCTTCAAATACAAATCAAAAAAGTGAGGCAGGCATTTTTATATTTAAGATTGCCACATGAAGGTGAGTCTGCAAACCAGTCTCAGTGCTCAGCAGCCTCTAATTGGTTTATATCAAAAATTGTCCTTTGACATCCTTCTGAACTCTGTACAGATTCAATGCATTTGCAGAACAAAAGCATCCTCAAAGCATGAAGCTGCAACCACTGCGTTTCACAGAGGCGATTGCACATTCAGTGTGTTATTTTAGATGATCGTTTTTAGATATCATACTCTCTCCATATAGTTTTTTTTTTCTATAACTCTATCCCTGATCCCACAAGTGTATTAATTCTTCTGCATGGTACTGTCACGTCACTAATGTTTTCTATCAAACCTCAAAGGTATTCACAAAGAAATTGAATTACACAAGTGGACCCTATTTACTAAGTAGATTTTTAAGGCAGTTGTTTGCACTGGATTTTAATTAGGATTTTAGGTTTTTATTAGTCTTTTTTTATTATTATTGACCTGGAATGTTACCCATAACAAAAGAACTCAGTAGATATGAATGCTTCTGGACGGCACTATATTTATTACTACCACATTTTACATACTTTTTTCTGTTGAGCAAATGAAAAGACAAAAGTTTTGTTGTTTTCCAGCACGTTTAAACCTTGACTGCTGTTCGGAAACATCTGTGGCAGCTTGCTGAGCGGCAGACGGAGGACTGACATGCTGTCAACTTTTGACACATTTTCTTATCCCCTCACTATAAGGCGCACCGCATTATAAGGCGCACCTTCAATGATTGACCTGTTTTAAAACTTTTTTCATATATAAGGCGCACCGCATTATAAGGCGAATAGAATAGACGCTGCAGTAGAGGATGGGGTTACATTATGCATCCATTAGAAGGAGCTGCGCTAAAGGGAATGTCAACAAAACAGTCAGATAGGTCAGTCAAACTTTATTGATAGATTACAAACCAGCGTTCTGACAACTCCATAGCGTCAAACGATAAAACATACAAGGCATTACAATTGGAAATAGTAACACAAATAGCAGCTGCATCTAATTAACCGAGCTTAATAGCTTAATGCTAAACG